>JAOBBB020318741.1:0-10559 GCA_025331005.2 Zoanthus gigantus | reverse complement strand
CCTTGACGACGATCACGTGTTTGAATAACCGCTAGGAACGCCTGCTTCAATTGGAATGGTTACAACTCACTCATTCAAACTGATGACATAGTGACGAGAGGCCCAATAAGGCCTTTCGTCACAAAAATTAGGAGCGTTTATCACCCAGTGCACATGGTGGTATGTGCGAGTGGTGCAGTTTGTATAAGATCTTCTAGGCAGACGTTCCCAAGTTTAAACTCCGGATATGCCAGGTTTGAATACCCTTGAGTGACTTTTTTTGCCCAAGTTTGCTTAACTTTCTATTTTTAAGAGTACTTTAAAAAACTCGTGGCTACCCTTTGATGAATAAGTGTCCAATCTAAGGGCAGCCAAAGGTTTTCAGCTAGGAAGTCAAATGTAAGGGATGTTACCATGGCTTATTTGGCTCGAAATAGGATTTGCAGCAAATGGGTGGGTTTAGCGCTTAACGATTGGATTCATTACATGTAAATATTATTCTAGGTACTAATTTAGTTGTTTTCTTCATTTAGTTCATTTCACAGATTTTGTCCTGATGATAACTGTGTCAAACCAAAGGATATTTGTTGTAAAACGACCACTCGCACAGGAAGCAGAATAGTGTCAAATTAAAGTTATTCATCTTTCATCAATTCGTCCGTAGCAATCAAGGCTATTTATTGCTAAGAGGTTGTATAAACACTTGTGAATCTTTAATTTCATATCCGATTCCAAAAATGTAAGTTCCAAATAAAGTCCACTTTAAGTTTTTTGTCATCTGCTTTATTTTGGTTTTTATGGGTAATTTAATAATACACTAGCGCATCATTTTTTTCTTCTATTCAAAGTAATCTGTGTGCAAGCAAAACGATTTGCCTCTGGTTCGGTAATATTGAAACCGAGGTGCCATGAACGTGAAGATTTTCTTTACTGTTGTCACGCCTCGCAAATTTAGGATTGCTAGATGTGTTAGAAACGCTAATGAATAGTCCATTTCACAGTTCCTGAAAGGTAACCAAGCCTTTACATGAAACCGAGGCGAAGGTTGACCTCTAGTTAGAGAAGTGGAAATAATTATCATAAGAAAGAAACTTATTAGTATGTCTATTATTTCCACTTCTCTAACTGTGCCAGGACAACCTTCGTCACGGTTTCATGTAGAAGCTTGGTTACCTTTTTTTAGTGCTAATTCCGTCGCAGCGGAATTCAAAACCTGAAAGCATTTCTTAGAGCAAAGTCGCGAACGTGTTTATCAGAGTTATCAACTGGTATAATAACGTAGCGTTCATCAAAGTACATGAGCCCTAAAATTTTTGTGCAGTTTCGTTGTAATAGAAAAATTAAGTAATTCTTCTACTGGAGCCTTGTTATTATAATAATAATAATAACGGCCTTACTAATTGCCCTCCTTGCAGTCAAGAACTGAATTACGAGGACGCGGCTTAACGAGGTCGAACCGTAAACTTTTTAATGGCGCAATCATCACACACAAACAGAGGTTTCAGACATATGCACAAATGCTAGCCTAAATCCACCCGGTGCAAGTTTCAGAACTTACCTCAACATTTTTCATGTTCTTTGAAGCCCCCTTAACACATTTACACAGTTTGTTTACTCTAAACCTGAAATTCCCACGGGACCTTGTTTTATTTTTTGCACTCTGGTAAGTTCGTTGATAGTTTCTCATTTATAATACAATATAATATATATATATACGTAATGACAACTCCCCTAAAGGGGCTTTTCAGTGTCCCCCTCTCTCCCCAGTTAAGAATCCCATCTGGTAGGAGGCAAACCAGTTGGCTATTTACAAAGCGTGGTGAATTTGCCCCTGGGATTATAGAGGACAATTTCATTCAGTAGTCCAAGTGGGGGATTCGAACCCGGTCTCCCGCATTCAAATCCCTAACTCTGACCACTGAGCCACGCTGCCTCCTTTATTTATGCATGTCCGACAAATGCTACTCGCTTTGAAACACACGCTCATCTCATATTTTAGTGTGGTTCAACATCAGCTGGCGCCCCAAAGTACTGTGGCATAAAAATTTTGTCTGGTCGGGAAAAAAACGGCTAAGGATCAACAAAATCCATTTTATGACTGGGCTTATCACAGGTAGCCCAGTAGTTATAGAATGGAATGTAATATCCATACATGTTGCATATTAATATTGACAATCAATAAATCCATGCTAAAGACAATAAAGATTGAGTTTTAACTCGCCTTTTTCTCAAAAATTATTTTTACGGCTATTTAAAGTTTCTGGTCTTAGTCGTTGTTCATATGATTCTGGCCAGCAGGGACTGTCACAGTGGCAGCTGTGACTCCATGGTTACCCCAAGGTTAAACGGCAGAAAGCATAAACTACCCGAACTCAACTCCACGCTTTTGCCAGAAACTACAGGCATGCGCACAGCCGGCTTCACCTGAGTAACCACAATGCAAGTGATCATCAGCACGGTAGAGCTTTTCAGCCACAAGCAAAGCTAGAGCTACTTGGGCGAGTTCAGAGAACTGCTTTAAGGCCGAGCTCCCACCTGCATGCAGGGTGGGTTTTGCTTTCTACCGTTTTTACATTTATATTTCTAATCCACCTAGGTACTCTTTTGGATCCCCCAACCAAGTTCCCGCATGCATGCGGTGGGGGCTCACCTTTAAAACAGTTCTCTGTACTCACCCTTTCAGTTTTTTGCTTGTAGCTGAGAAGCTATAATTCCCAGTGAGTCCTAACAAGGATTCACTCTACGATTTGGCCAGAACCTACACGCATGCGCACAACCAGCTTCACCCGAGTAACTACAATGCAAGTAACTGGAGCAACCGAGGACAGCTGTTTCGTTCCTTGTGCTGATGAGTCCTAACAAGGATGAAACAGCTGTCCACGGTTGCTTCAGTTACTTACGTTGTAGTTACTCGGGTGAAGCCGGTCATACGCATGCGTGTAGGTTCTCGCCAAACCTTAGCGTAGAGTACGGGTGGTTTGCATTTGCTTTCTACCGTGATAATCATTTACTTACCCCGGAAGGATGGATTAAAGCTGAGTTAGCTTAGACGGGAACGAAGGTCACATAAATGGGACCTTTAGCAACAAGGACGGCGACAGCGACGCTGACAGCAAAGAACAATAGTAAATACAATAACTGCACGTTGGAATGTATCGAGCTCGGCACCTGCACGGAGTTGTCGCTAAAATCAGAACGCGAGAAGACCTTTTTTGGAATTCTCAGGAATGCAAGGATGTAACAATAGATAAGTTTTTAGTATTCGTTTAGCTTCATGGAGAAACATTTTTAATCGCTTTCTGCTCACAAAGTTTAAGGCAGAGAAAACAAAAACTGCAAAAAGAAGTATAGAGTAAGCTGGAGATGTAATTTTTCTGAACCGTCGTCGTTGGCGTTCCTGTCCTCGTTGCCTAAAGCACCTTCTGTTGGAACCTGAGCCTGTTTACTAGCTATTCTACGCTGATGTGACAAAAACAGCTGTCGATGGCGGCTAACATTCAGGCTCACTATTATTTTATGGTAAAATTTAAAGGGTAAATAGTAGTTATACAACGGTTTTGAGTGGGATACCGTGGAATATGCCACGCGTCACTTGTATTTTCCGTATAAACACGAGCCTTTAAGCGAATGTGTATACATACGAGGAACATACAAGTGACAAGTGACATTTTCACGATATGGAATCCCATGAGAATGCATTGAATAACTAATTAATCTCATGCTTCAAAATACAATTACGATACTGATGAATCTAAATCGACAACTATGGCGCCATTTCGGAAACATACCCACACAGTTTGGCGCCATTTCGATAGTCTCCCGCAAGTAATGGCGGGAATGCCAGGTGGAATACTATCCTTTGGATACCGCAGAATATGCAACGCTTTTTGTTTTATTTCTAGGGTATGAGATAATACCCGCTATAACTAAGGTGGTCGTAGATCCTATTTTAGCTGCTTCTAGTTACTAGAGCGCATGTTCTATCTAGACTTAAATTTTTGTCTCAGTAACGTACGTGTATTGATTTTTAACAGGGAAACAAACCAAAACAACTCCTTATTACAGGAGCCCGATTTGTTAAATACCTTTACTACGCTGTTTTACAAATCTGAAGTATGGTTTTTGTCACACGGTATTTTTAAGATTTTCAGAATATCGATATCATACAATTGATTACTATAGGTTTTGAAAGTTTCTACTATAATAAGCTTTCACATGTACAACAGTTAAAATAATGTAAATTATAGAGAATTCAGGCAAAGTGATGACAATTGAAAAAAAGGTTCAAAAGCTTGTCTAGTAATCCAATTTGACTTCAACTCAAACTGGAAATGATCGATAATCAACTGAACCATGTCTTGCCAAGTAAAAAATTAATGTTGTCTTGTTTCTTAAAAGTCTCCATTTTGATGCTGAAGGGTTTCTGCAGCTCAGAAAACAACAAATTTAAGACTTTTTTAAAGACTTTTTAATGCCGAAAGTATAAAACAAAAATTTGAACACAAAAAGGAACCCTTAGAGAGATAACAATAGTTTTAAACGCTTTTTATGGTAGACAAGATCACATCTTCACAAACATCTATAAACTTTACAACCAAATAACTTAAAAAATTTCTCATTAAAGACGGCAGATTCAGAAAGGTATGGCACACTCAAAGAAAAGGTAGTCAAAAACGTGAAAGATGCGAATGTTCCGTTATTAATTGCTCACGACATACACAAAATAAGTCAATGTTGCATTAAGATTTGGCTGAAATAAAACCTTACTTTCATTCGTATTGCATATTTAATGAATTTTAGGACCTCAAAAGAAGTTCTAGCAAATTTAAAAACTTGTTAGAGGGCACCTGAAGTTAAAATCCATCTGTTTGGTATTTCAGAAATGTGTTTTTATACTCATTCCTCGATCCGTGTCCATAGAAGAAAATAAAAAATGTGATAGCCACATCCAATTGTTTTTGACGAACTGTAAACATTTTGTGAACGTGATTTTTAAACACGTGCAGCTTTCAACACTATGTCTCTACTTGATAACTTCAAAATTCCAGCGATAAACACAGTGGGAACTTTCAATTTGACGTCGTGACGTCAGAAGCAATTGTTCTGAGCCCGCGATAAAAGTGAAATATGGCGCCCTAGTGAAGGTTTGTATAGCCTGTTTGTATTCAAATTCTTCAAAATACAGATTTAATAGCAAGTCGCTCTAAAACTTACAGTTTTGGAATCTCAAATATATGCACTTCAACATATCAAAAAATAATTGGAGTTCAGGTGCCCTTTAAGGCTTTAAATCTGGAAAAAGCATAATAAAGCCTTTTATTATGGCCCGCCGGAGCCCTATGTAGTGCTAGAACAATGTATATGCTGTGACATTAGGTAAGAGTTTACATCATTATTTCTAAAACCGTCATTTGAAAAGAAAACTGGTTTTGAAATACAAACTAAAATTTAACCGTTTTCATACCTCAACAGATACACAAATTTCCAAAGAGAAAGATCGAAATACAACACCAGTTTCTCTTTTCCTGTTTGATAATGCTGGATAAAGGATTTAAATTCATAAAAATCGAACAAACAAAACTTACCGCACGAAGATAAACCATAAGATCTCCTAGTTTCTGGCCCTCTCCCTCCCCCGCCCATTTTCTCCTCAGTTGTGTAATTTTCTGGCGTCTTTTTTTTGTCTCTTCTTTGTCAGCGGAATCCTGGGTAGTATTAATATCATTAACAAATATTTCACGCACCGTAAGCGCTGAAACAAGGGCAATAACAAACTCAAGGCAATCGCCTTGGTGTGTAAGACACAACATTTTAGCGTATCTGGGCGCAACTGGAAATTTGGCCATTGCACGTCCAAGGGGATTTACAGTTGAAACTACTGTTCCTTTAATGGTCTTCTTCTCCTCCAAAGCCCCAAGATCAAGAAGTAACAGCTCAGCAGTTTTGAGAGCTTCGGTATCTGGGGGAGTTGGAAATGGAAAATTTATCACGTTGTCAATGTTCATATCTTTCATTTGAAGCATCAAATCATCGACTGGTCGCTGTTGAATGTCAGGTGAAGAATATTCTTCAAAGTTATTACTAAACACAGCTGAAGAATAGAGCCTGTAGCAATGCCCCGCCTCAACACGACCAGCCCTTCCAGCTCTTTGATTGGCTGAGGCCTTAGAGGTCCACGTGATCCTGAACGAGGAAACACCAGTCACTTTGTCATAGACTCGCCTCTTCACCATACCGGTGTCAACTACATACTTGATGTTTGGAATTGTTAGTGATGTTTCAGCAACATTGGTTGCCACAACACAGAAACGTGCACCATTTGGTGGAGGCTTGAACACCTTCGCCTGTTGCTGAGTAGATAATAACGAGTATAATGGTAGAATGTACATCGGCAAGTTTTTGTCAACCACAGCATCAAAAGCACTGTCATCAGCATCAAATCCATCTTCACCAAGATCTTCATCTTCAGCGTCTCGATCATCAACTACAGGAGCCACAGGAAACTTGCTCAGATCTACTTCATCTTCAAGATTAACAACAGAATCGTCATCACCTTTCCGTCTTCTCATTGGAAAAGTCCTTCTCAATTTGCGACACAGTCCGTGCACCTCTCCCTGGCCAGTGACAAAGACAAGAATTCCACCTCCTGGTAAGGTCCTGTGAATCTTGCACACTTTGCGATAAGCTTCGAGAAAATAATCGTCAGGCGTTCTTTTGTTAAAGTGCACAGTCACTGAGTACTGACGAGATTCAACCTTAGTGACTGGTGGAGCAATGGAGAACAGCCGTTTATTTAATGTAAAGTCTTCAATTCTCAATGTAGCCGACATAATTACCAATTTCAATGGGTTTCCTTGTTTGCTGCGAAGGGGTACAATTCTTGATAGTAATCCCATTAAAATGTCGCTGAATACACTTCGCTCATGTGCTTCATCTATAACGATAACCGAATATTTGGTAAGAAGAAAATCTATTTCAACTTCTTTGAGCAGCACTCCATCTGTCATAAACTTAATGACAGTGTTCTCCGTTGTATTACCTTCATAACGAATCTGATACGACACAAAATTTGACGTCATTGCCATTTCCTGTGCTACTCTCTGCGACATACTGACAGCTGCCACTCGACGTGGCTCCGTGATTCCAATTATTCCCTTTTTTGTGTAGCCACCTTCATACAGGAATTGTGGTACCTGAGTAGTCTTCCCGCTTCCTGTTTCACCACAGATAATTACTACTTCGTTTTCTCTAATTGCTTCCATTACCACTTGTTCTTCAGCCAAAATTGGCAGTTGTAACCGTGCAGCTTGGATTTCAGGGTCTCGTAAAACTTCCATAAACACAGCTGGTTCTCTCTTTTGTGGTTCGTTCAAGTGACAACTAGTGTTTTTTTCACTTTCACACAATTCCTTGGGATCTGCCCTCGTACACTCCAATAACTCACATGACTTATTGCCTTCCTCTCTATCATTAATTTCAGTTGTAGAAATAACTGATTCTTTCTTTCTATTCTCCAGTAAAATATCTGCAACATTATCATTTTCGTCTTCCTCTTCGTCATCGTCTACAGATATGAAGCAACCATAAAGTATTCAATATATTAATTATAATATAATAAATATGTTAAATAATATTATACATATCATAATATACAAAATATTATATATGATATAATAATATATTTAAAAACAAAAATCAACGCAAATATCCAACGTTTCGAAGTCACCCTGACTTCATTTTCAAGGATTTTATTCAAGTTGAAATTCAAGGTCTCATTGAACATAAAAAGTACAATAGAACAACAGAAGTATTACTGGGCGTAAAGTGTGAAAATAAAATAAATAAACAAACATTTTAGCCCGCACTGAATCTGATGAGTGTCCAACTTGGGACTCTTGTCACGGATGAACAGCATCTCATAGATCAGGCAATCGAATTTACTGTTACAACGTTTGAGGACTTGTAAACAGTCTGCTAATTGAGAGTTTCGGATGTTGTGTGAACCAATGTGTCGACCAATCGCGGATGCCTGGGACTTTTGCTCTTCGATTCTTTTATGGAGATATTAAGTAGTGTAACCAATGTAATCTGTATCGCACAGATTATACTTAAAATGATAAACTACGCATTGTTTATTCTTTACTGATGGTTTTACTTCTCTGTGCTTGAGGTCTTTTTCTATCTTGGCACTTGTGAACACGGGTACAATGTTAGTATTTCCTATTATCAAATTTAGGTTTTTGAGTTGTTTGCGCAGAACATTTGCAGATTTTTGGTCTTTAAACGGTAAGACAATTCGGACAGTTTTCTCGTTATGTTGAGTTAGAGTGTTTTGTTCTTTAGATCGTACTACTTTGCTACTAAAAGTAGTTATAGCTGCGCTGATGAGGTTGTTTGGATACTTGAGTCTCACGAATATGTTTCTGAGGTTTTCGCACTCTTCGATAAATAAGTCCCTATTATTTCTTATGGATGATAAGCGATATGCTCTGTTCAGCATTGTTCTAATTAATGTGGACTTATAACGTCGGTCAACATGGCTCTGGTAATGTAGAAGAAGTCCCTTGTCTGTTGGTTTACAAAAAACACGAGTTGTAATTTGTGCACCATTCTTCTCCAGGAGCATTCCAAGGAAGGGTAACTTATTATTGGATGCGATTTCCATGGTGAAATGTAGAGATGGATGGAAGTTGTTTAACTTATTGAGGAAATAAGTAGCAGCTACTTCAGATGGCATGATGGTCAGAGTATTATCGACATATCTCGTGTAGAAGTCCGGTAGGTTTAGTTGTTCTTCTATATGGCATAAAAAGGCGTTGGCCATGATGGGACCCAATGGAGATCCCATTCCCACAGCGTCTATCTGTTCATAGAGGTTGCCGTTGTATTGGAATAGCTGATCTTTTGTGGCTAGTTGCAAAAGCTCAGTTAGGTCAGATATAGTTATATTTAAACCGTGTTGTTTGTTAAACCAGTCGTCGGTGAACGCCTTGTCGGCAATGATATTGATTGTCTCATAAAGTGGTACATTTGTAAAAAGTGACGCTACATCGTAGGAGACAAACAAATCGCTCTCGTTGAATTTCATATTAGTAATCTCATCAGCAAAGGTGAAGATATCAGTGATGCTGTAAGTGTTGAGTCAGAGAGGTTTCAGTTTCACACTTTACGCCCAGTAATACTTCTAATGTTCTATTGTACTTTTTATGTTCAATGAGACCTTAAATTTCAACTTGAATAAAATCCTTTAAAATGAAGTCAGGATGACTTCGAAACGTTGGATATTTGCGTTGATTTTTGTTCTTTATACTTTTACAAAATCTCTATTATTCAGAATATTTTTAATAATATTAAAAGAAAGAGAAGCCTGAAAAAAAAAAAAAAAAAATCAGGATTCCCTTTTGTGTTATATCCTGAGCATTGAATCCAAAGCTAGTGGTTAAGATTAAATTGATGGGTCATCTACTTTAGGTTAAAGGACTGTTTAATGGTTTTTGAGATGCAACAACCTCAATAACAATTCATCTTCAAGTATGCTTTTCAATAAATGGAGATTAAAAACAGTGAAAAGATAAAAATAAATTAACTATTACTGACACCAATAATACCACAACCTAAAGATTTCTAAAGGTTTTAAAAAAGGTTCATCCAAATGGGTACAGTACACTGTACGAAAGTTTAAACACCGTTATTAATCCAGACTTTTTCAGGGCTTCTCAGGAAAAACTATTTAAGAATTCGATACCGTATAAAGCAAACTTAGGATTTTAGGAAGAGAAACTGAAGAAAAGCTGATCTACCGCAGGTACTGTATAAACGACCTAAAAAGTGCTGAAAATGACTGTCAACCTTTATGATGATTTTGAAAGGAAGCTGAATACAATCAATTTAATTTATTTTGCTCATGTGGTCAACATGAAATGTTCTTCACCTTCTTCTGACTGATCAGATGTGTTTTCACCTTCCTCATCTTGTTTTTCTTTCTTTATTGGTGCAGGCTGTATCAAACAAAACAAGCACGTAACATTTTAGACATTATTTGGAACGGTTGACATTTTAAGACCAAAATAATTTAAGATTTTATGAAAAATAATTATAGTAAAATCTTTACTCGTGGTACCACGAGTCAACTTTTGGGTTCCACTTATTTTTCTTTTTTCTTTTTTTTCTTCATGTCGCGATTAGCGATTTGGTCCAGTGACTGCCATATCTGGGATTTGTCCCCGGTCCCACGTGGTCAGTGCCCCTGGTGGTGATATGATAAGTCGGAATGGCCCAATTGTTTTTCCTTTTTTCATTGTGTAATTTTATTTGTGAGAGTGGACTGTAGTTTGTGTTTTTTTTGACTTATTTGCCGTGTTTCCCAACAAGTTATTGTTTCCCTCGTTACATACAGTCTCCATTCATACCACGAGTAAAGGCTTAAAACGAGTCTCTTGTTCACTATATTTTGCCTCATATGAATACATTAATTTCTTCTTTGTAGAAGAAGATGGAGAAAAAGAGGACAGAGGACCTAATGGAGATGTTGGGATTGAAGAAAACAGTGGTTCAGATGGCAAAGGCGAATGGAGTGAGAT
>JAOBBB020318646.1:0-10560 GCA_025331005.2 Zoanthus gigantus | reverse complement strand
ATACCGTATTTGCTGGAGGTATGTAGCAAATACGGTATTTACCATCTTTGCTATAGGTGTAAACTTGTGTAAACTTATATTTATATACATATATAAATATTCATGGTATATACCACATATCGCAGCTCAACATAAACATTTCGTGTGAAAAAAACTTCACTTTTTTCTCAGTTAAATGTAAAATTTAAGTGCAGTCAGTAAGTTTAGAGATTTATAAATTTAAACTAATTGTTCAATGACACGAAATAGGAAACTACTCAAGGCTCATCAATCGGAACTAACATATCACTAAAAGAAAAAATTTGGAAATTTTAAAAGGTTTTAGTTCATTTTAGAAAGCACGAGTTTCCATGAGAAGCTATAGTAGAGAGGGCATGTGTTAGCACTAACAGTCAAGAGATAAACTCACAAAGACAACATTTCTAAAGATCTTTTATCTTTATATACATAACTGTCATTCAAATTTCGAGGTTTAAAAACAATTTTATATATACTGAGAATCGGTAGTACAGATTTAGTATTTTGCTTGTTATAAGAGCTCTTGTTTTGTTAACCATTCTAACCCTTTGCCTTTCTTATTATAGCCGCTAACTTAAACTAACTTGAAGTTTTTGATGTGAGGTAGAACAAATTAGGAGAGCCGAGTTCGAACTAATCTTTTGAAACTCAAGAGTTTTACCTTTTTAAAGACTTTATTAACATAATTTCTCTTGTTCAGATTCTTAGTAAAATCTGACTTTTTTGAGGAATGGCGAACGTTTTTAAAAAGTGAACTTGCAACTGAATGTTCGTCTTTTAGAGTCATCATCACTGTTTAGTTGTTTATATCTTGGGCTTGAATCAAAATTACAGAAGCTGAAAAATGTTTGTTACTAAGTTTGAATTTGAATCATTAAAAATGCAAATATATTTAACAATATGTTCACAGCCGAAAATAGCACAATTATTATTTTTTTAAATTTCTTTAGGGTTAATTTGGGTTTCTGAATTTCAATTGGAAGAAACACGAATATCTGACATTGTAATTTATAGCAACATTGAGATTAGATTTCACTATCCGCTTTCTCTTTGTTAAAAAGTTTCAATACTCAAAGAAATTACCAATAGCGATAATCTAAATATTCAGATTTTTTAACTCTCGACAGGTGTTTAAAGTGTAAAAACGTGTACGGAAAACTAAAAATTTTTCAGTTACTTGAAATTAATTCAAGTTAAAGTTCAAAAACAAGGAAAACCCACACATGACAAGATTAGAACTATTTCTGGAATTGTAAACTCTTTCTTTTCTTTTGACGAAAAGTTTTTGTATCCCATGCAACGTGTTTCACTTCAAGAAAAATGGCGACTTCCTGCCAGAATACGCGAGCAAAAAATTGCAAGCGAGTAAATAATTTAAAACATATTCTTAAGAGCTTTTGTTGATACGTCGTGTTTTAATATCAACATTGTCTTATACTTGCATATTTACATGTCTCAGTAAAACTTATAATTTTACGCCTGAGTACACTGTCTATATTGTTCGTTTTCGAAATCTTTACAGTTACTCTTGCACAGCAAGATGGGCACAAAATATTTTTATAAATTCCAAATTTTTGGAATGTCGATCCTCCGAGGGACTTGTCTTAGGTTACGGATTTACAAAAATATGATATTATCGTGTATTGTGGTAATAGGAATTACCATTTCATCGTCAGTTTCTGTACAGTTCTTTCGATTCAACACTAATATTTAACTAGATTCGAAAATTCTCTATACAAATGAACCGAACTGCGTTTCGAAAAAACAGTTGCGGGATCTATTGCATTCAAACAAGCGTTTTCAATAATTTCTCTCTAATATATATACTTATATTTATAACTATATGTTTTAGCCATGAAATTTTTAGTATGATAGCTTAAGATAGAGCGCTATATATTTACAATCATTACTTGACAAATAATTTAGAGATCTTGATCGTCTTTTCAATTTATACACCTCTAGCATGTAGGAAGAACAGAGCAGCGAGTATATACATTGAGGTTAATCTGAACAGCTTTTCTTGCACTTCCTTTATAATACTATAAACGGAGATTTCGGCGTCCGCTTAGAAACTGTCATTTCCTGAGGACACAACAAGAATTACGAGCTGGACTGAGAGGAATTTTCGGTATTCTAATTCTTCGGCGCTTTCAAAGCCTTTCACATGACCCGTTGCCTCACATGAGGATATTGTGAGAGTCCTTGATGGACGTGCATTGCTTGATTCTGGTAATAATACTGACTTTGTGAATATGCCATCGGAGGCTTCCTTCTTGTGAGAAATAGCGACCTTAAGTCTGGTAATTCTTGCAGTGTATTTAATCGGTATTCCACAATCAGCCGCGACAATGCACCCTCGTCGACGTGATCCAAACTGTCAAAAAAATCTTGAGAAAGGGCTGCTCCATTTTCTTTCGTGAATTCTGGCATTCTGAGAAATAAAAGCAGAGAGGAATATGTGAGAAAACGCGCGTTTGTAGTTAGATTGTTGGGCACAGCTGTAGTTATCAGGATATAGCACAAAGGAAGCTCTATGCTGATGCACGCACATAAAACGAGTATGCAACGGTCTTATTTCGCAACATAAAATCAACTTTCATTTTTTTAACTCTAAAAACGCTTCAACATAAAGCTTCCCGAGGTGTTTCAAAGCAGTTCAAAATGTTTAAACCTTTTTTCAACCTCGGTCACGACTGCTAACCTAAAGAATAAAATACTGACAATGTAAATTTGAATTTTTGTTAAAGAAAAAAAATTGTGTCTGACAGTTACCTTCAGCACTTGTGTTTTGTTTTTGTTCAGTTTAGTTGGAATTAAAAGGTTCGAAGTTTTGCGATATATTGAGTTCGAAACGACTTCACAGCTAGAACGTCTTGAAGCAAATGAAAATTCCGGTGAGCTTTCGCTAACAGAAATAGTGTTTTGATTAGTGACCGCATTAACTGGCCCCGCTCACACACGTCTATTTACGGAATCAGTGGTGAGAACAATGAGCGATTTGTGACAGGAAACATTTGTATTATTAGAGGTTAAACCATCTATTGTGACGTCACAGTGTTGACGCACTCTATATCAACGAATTGTCTGTAATACCAGTGTTATTTTCTGAAAAAGATCTTGGAACGAAACTCTTTAAGACATCATCTCGATGAATTTAGAACGAGGAGTTTTCAAGTTATCACATAAGAGCGCATGAGTGAAAGATCGAAAATGTAATGAATACAGTCGCTGGTATTGTGGGTGATAACCAAGTTCCTCGTGTCACGGTTCAAGAAACATTTATTATCCAGTGAATTCTCACGATGACGTTACTTCACAACAAGGCTGACAAGGTGTGTTGGTCAAGAGATGAACGGGGAGGGGCACCGGCCGAGTAATGTAAGAATCATGTCATACAAGACCGCCGCCCGGGTTGCACGAAATTATGTCAGTTTATCTCAAACGTATATTAGCGAGATATAGCACGATATTAAAAGTAAATACTTGTTAAAAATCAATCTCTCGCTCAGTTCGAAGGAAAAGAACAGATATCAAGCTTTTAATCAGAAAAAGATATCTGTATTAATTTATGACTGATATTAGCCTGAGCATAACCGGTGACATGACCAAATGACAAACGCATTTCCGGTACATGAAATCAGCTAATTTTTTTTTGTCTTTTTAAAAATCCAAATTATGAAGCAATACAAGCCAAAAAAGTAACTTTTAAGCTTTTTATAGTATTTATCCCAAACTTAAATTTTTTAACTCAAAACTATCGTAGCAAAATTACTGGGTTCAAATCCGAAAATTAAGGTAAATGAAGCGAGCGGAGAAACAATAAACTATAAACAAATCAATGAGTTTTTGAATACCGCAAATTATTTTAGGGTTCTGTTATCGTGTTATTATAAAATTTGCGTGAATTATATACACAGGAATTCGCGTTTCACAACAGTAACGTAATTCTCTCTGTCAATCAAATTCGTGTACAAGTTTGTCCTACTTTAACATTCATCCGAATAGTTGTTGTTAACCCACAACATTGTAGTGTAACCCGAGTTTGAATGTTATATAATTTTTAAAATATTTGAATAATGCCAATGAAATTGTCAAAGCCATAACAAAAAAAATATTACTATTTTGATAAAAATGGAATATAAAACAAGATATCGCCCAGTAACCCGAATAAGGAGCTTTGCTGTTAACCGACGGGAAAAAATAACCAATACTTATCATCCATAATTGTCCATTCAACTAACTAATTGGCGTGAAACGCTTGTTTTTAAGGTTAGTCAGCGAAGTGTGACACTCCCTCTGTGAAAAGCATGGTGCTCAACTTTTCTCACCCCTTGCAAATAAATTTAGACCTCAGATCATTCATTTAGATTTCCGTTTCTTTCTGGATAAATATTGTTTCGGTACTGGATCAAATTTGCGTCTTTTTTGTTTCCAGAACGCGACAGAAAGAAAGAATGGAGTTTTGAACCTTAGACAATGAAACGTTATGCACCCCGCAGACTGTTCTCGTCTAGCTAGCTTTATTTACACACGATCGCGAGGTTAACATGAGACAGGCCCATTCTTGTACTTGATATTTCACTCGTCAGTAGTTTTCTATAGCTTTATTGGAACATCGTTCCAGTTGAGTAAAACTTGTAGCTGTTTTTGAGAATGTTACGAATTTCTTAAGCTGGACTTCGAAGCGTCTACAGAGAGATTTCAGTCGTTGTAAATAGACAACTGCTTCATCCACTCGTTTTTTTCAAGGCATCGTTACCTTGCCTTGCCCCACAGAAGCTTGCTTCTGGCAATTAACATGAAATAATCACAATATTAATACATATATATATAATATCGATATTGTTCGACTCTGTATTTTAAATTGTACTTCAAGATGTCAATTCAGTTACCGTTCTTCCTATGAGGTGTGCAGTTAAGCACCCCATTAAATAACTGATACAATTATATAACGTGGTCAGTTCTGTCGATACAGAGCGTTAAAAATCATGAAGCATCGAACTCTTTTTTTTTTTTTTACTTTTCTTAGGCCCACGGTGTGTTATACAGAAATATGAGCATGACCCAGATCTCTCTCCAGGCTATTTACTGATGTAGTAATAAAAATGTAGAGCATATTGAAAACCGTTATATTTTACGTGGTATTGATTCGCCCTCCGATATATTTCGCTTGTCGATGAGAATTTAACATTTTCCAAAGTTAATTTTCATTCAATTCCAGTTCGATAATTGCAACAGTTTGGAACTAAGCTTGACAAACTCATGACCTTGCGAAATGTTTATTTTCAAAAACCAAAAATAGAACCGGTGGTAATATGAGCAATTCCATGACTCTGCAGAATAAACAAAGAATATTTCAATACAGAAAATATGACAGAATTTCCAGGTTTGCATTTCCTTAAAGGAAAAACGTACACTACTAGTTTGTTAAAAATGATCTTGATGAAACATTTTGTCAAAAAAAAGTTGTTACAAAATATTGTGAGTCAGGGTTTTTATCTATGGTATAATGCGTGATCGAATTTCTTGTGTGAGTCGAGTGACATGCATGAGGATTGCATGACTGTAATACATAAGATCATGTTACATATTTGAAAACGATTAACTGTTCATAAGCATTTAGAAATTTGCCACTAATGCCTGTTTCTGTCTAATGCTAGGATTGGTAGTATACTCATGCAACAAGAACGTAAAAGCTGTCAGCATCTGAAACTCAATTAAGTAATGAAGTGCAAGAAGCAGAAAGTTGGGCGTTGTTTTGTTGTTTAAAGGAGAGTAGAAAGGCGTGGCTGGTTTGGTGTTCAAACCGCCAGGAAGTACATCAAGGTGGCAAGGTCAGACGCCTTCTAGCAGCAGAAACTCGAAAGCTCCAAACTCTTCCTGTGACCTTTCATACAGGCCACCCAACTAAAATCTGTAGAAGTTTTAGGGTTTTTTGCTTGTAGTTGTAATCGTGCTAACATGACAAAAACAGTTACATCATTTTTAAATTATCAATTATCAGATCAAATCAAAATTTCCAGATATATCATTTTATGAATACAAAATACAACACGAAAGTTTTGTTTATCTGTAATTATATCTGTGTGTGTTGCACGTCGACAACAAAACAACAACAATCAATTTATTTTGCCCTAGATGTACATTTTTACAAAACATTTGAGTAATCAGACACATCCTGCAAAAAAGCTGTATACTTCTACAAAATTTAAGCTGACCTAAAATTACCTCTATTAAAGTTTAGCAAAGTAACTAAAACTGTTTACGTGCTGAATAAACTCTTGTTCACTCGATATTAACACGCTGAGATATGCCCAAATACTAAGAACTTAAGAACAAGCGAAGAACAATCACCTGGCTGAAATTTTGATCGCACAAATTTAAGAATTTTATTTAATTCTTGCACGCAGAACGAGAAATGCATGCAAGTTCTTAATAACATTTCTAAACGCTTTTTTCATTTTTTGAAAGCAGCCAAAAATGGTTATAAAAACTTGAATTCTCCTACGCGTTGGATACATGTACGATAATGTATGATGCAACATTTTGTTTGGAATCTGTTCAGTTTTGCAACAATATTATCGCATAACTACTCCACTACTGCAAATTTAGTGCTGTTTGGAACTATCAGGAAATAAGAACAGTTAAAGAATACATTGAGGCTGAAATCGTCATAAAGTTAAGAACAGCTCAGCCTCAGCCAAGAGTTACTGGTTCTTAGACAAAACAACTGCGTGTAAAGTGAATACCAGTAGATATCTCCCAAGCTACAAAGCAATATTTAACTTATTTATCCTGAGTTTATAACACAAACCTGAACTGAGAGCGAGTTGCAGCAATACGTGTCTACTCTAACACGTTTTCAGCATCTGGGTTTCCGGAATGCTCAGTGTTCTTAAATAGCTAAAAATTTAACAGCGATCACCAGAGATTAACTGATCCAGACACGATTTTCACTAAATCATTTTGTTCCGCTATCACTTGAAGTTGACAGTTGACTTGACAGGTTGTAACGCAAGATATCTGAAACAAGTCTCACTATAAGAACGGTATAAGGATGAAAACGACGGCCCTCCTTGTTATTTTTTAACAATCTAATTTGCGAGTGTAATTTCCTGAACAAGCATGATCTTTGCAGCAAAGCTATTGTCCAAAAATACAAATCAATTCCCATTTTTCGCTTGTCTTTTACATTCTAAAACTTTGCGAAAGCATTATTCCTTGCCAAAACATTCTTGTCCAGTTCTTTTTATTAGCTTAACTTGAGAAACAGCCACTTAAATAAAGCTATTTAAAAAAACAAACAAACAACAACAACAAAAAGAGTGCTACTTGGTTGAAAAAAAAAAAATTCAAAAACATCTAAGATATGAAAAAAAAGAAAATTTAAAGTGTTTCAGCACATGAAAAACTTCAGAGTAACATTGAAGCGGGGAAATACGAATGGTGAACCCTTCGGATCAATTTTGCAGCTGATATCTGTCAGTATCAGGCCCTGCGGAACGAAATTTTGAGTGGAGGGGGGAGGGGGGGGTGAACCTGATTGACCTCTTTTTTAAAGAGATACAAATAATTCAAGATTTTCTTTTTCGCTATAGCCCCCAAGCCCCCCATGTTCCGCCCGGCCTGAGTATAAATGCAGATATAAGAACTATGCAAAATGACGACCTGAAGATTCAGCGAAAGCAAACCATTTCTTTTTGATTATATATCTTTTGTAAATATCAACTGAGATTTTCAAATCATGTTAATCCAAAGTAAAAAGACAAAAATATGATATTTTACAGAAATTGAACAGATTGAAAAGTTGCACCCAAGTGGAGTATCAAAAATCAAAAATATCCTGCGCATGCTCGTAGAGCCGGACCCGAACTCTGCTATACAATGTTGAATAAAAACAAGGATCCTTGAGCATCGAACTGGGAAGGCAGGCCTTACTGTTCCCGACTTCTACCACTATGCTAGGCTAATAATTGACGGATGAAGAGAAACATTTATGAATCTAATTACGTTGAAAAAAGATGAGAATTATCATGCCCTCGTTTTTTTGACCTTTTTTGACTATTTTTCTGGCTCTTTTTCTTTTAGTGCCCTTAGAAAATGTGCTGTACCATGTCTCTTCGTCAAAGAAGCTTACAAGAAATAGAAATGCTTTAAAATCGACAAATATTGTTTGACCTATTGTTTGTGGCTATGCATATTAATGCCTCTTTAATCTTTTCTCACTTTTAGTGAAAAATCACTAAATAATAACTCATTATGAAAAGAACAAAAGAATAATATTCACTTGCAATTTTTAGATTGTTTTTAAGCTTTTTTAACCACGACAACTGCCGTTTGCAACAGATAATAGGTGAACAGGAACAACATTAGAAGACGAAAAGCCGAAAATTCTTGTAAGTTTAAGACCAAAATAAGAAAAGACAGTTTTTATTGTCTTTTGTACATCCCACATGTATCGGATGACTTTAGGTGATAAAGTGTTCTTGTTTTTGAAAGAACGAAACCGCTGGATTATACATCATAAAAACTGTTCAGTTCGTCACGAACGTGCCCTTAGCATAGCGGTAGAACAGTGGATCAGAGGGACAGAGCGCTGCAGTTCGAATTTTGCGAGTACGCCTATAGCTATATATTATACGTACTTTTTTCACCATTAGAAAAGCTATCTTTTTCTCTAAAACCGATCTAATTACGTACTTCAAGCTTCTTCGTAATGGAAGAACATTGTATGACTGTATCTCAATTACAAATCGGAGAACGTTGGCTTTTCTTATAGAACAACTATTGAATTACATCGTTCCAACGTCATGCGCATTTAACCGCCTCACTAAACCGGGTACAATCAAACAAACCCGAAAACCCGGGATCGGTCTTACATACATTGGTGGTTTCAATAAAAACACGAACTTTACACAGGAAAAAAAAGTGAAATAAATTCTCTCAACGGGAATAGAACCCTTAAACTTCGTCAATTTCAGCAATTGCTCAACGACGAGGCCACGCCCGTAACCTTGGCGACAGTTACAAAAATTTATGGCATGATATCGTTATAATGAAGACCAGTTTGTGATGTATTACCTCGCCAACTAGTCATTAAAATTTAGGAGACTCCAAACGGTTGTTTGCATAGATTAGTGGTAGAGCTCTAGAACGGTGAGCGGTTGTTCACCAGTTCAACGCCTGGTAAGATTTAGGTTCCCATTTTTTCTTTTTCGCAATTTGGCTGCTTTTCTTTCGAGAAGTGGACGGCTACAATTCTTCGCGGTTTGTTTCAGGTTACTGCCATTTCTGCCAGTGTCGTAATGAAGCTCGATGATTGGCAGAGACGACATTAATTAACGATGAAAAGATGCTGCATTTCGTACGCGAGAGTTGCGCCGTGTACAGTTATGAAGAAAAAGCAACCTTTGCTAATAATAAAAAAAAACTAGATAGGAGTCTCGTGCGTGTTGAACTGGGCAGACAGGTCTTACTGTTCCCGACTTCTACCACTATGCTACGCTAACAATTGAGGGATGAAGAGAAAGATTTATGAATTTCATTCCGTTGAAATATGATAATGAGAAATATTATGCCCTTGTTTTTTTGACTGTTTTTGACTATTTTTCTGGATTTTTTTCGGCTTTTAGTGCTCTTTTAGAAGATGTGCTATACCATGTCTCTTCGTCAAACAAGCTTACAAGAAATTTAAATGCTTACATTAATTTGTAAAGGTAAAATCCCCGATATAACGAACCCCGTATATAACTAAAAACCCGGTATAACGAACCAAATTTTGGGTCACGATGCAACATTTTACTGCAATGCAACGAAGTTCACAAAACAAGTATTTCTTCCATAACAAAAAGAACTGGAACCTTAGTAAAGTTATGAGATATACTGTTTGTATGAAAACTGTTCTGCTGCGGTCTTGATACCATCTTGACTTACTCTTTCAATTCAGTTTATAACGTGTAACTTTTACCACTTAATAAATCAAATAAGGATGCCGCCCATCAAATACGTGTTATCGCTCTAACCCGGGCATTTTTTCAGTTACGTCGTTTTATCAGGGTTTCGTTTATTACGAACCCCCGTCATATAAAAGATAAAGTAAATCGTCCGGTCTCTTCGCACTTTGTTATATCAGCGTTGCACTAAAGAAGGCATAATAATTGTAATGTGATACATTTTCCTTAAAAAGTTTTTCCATTACTTTTTAAAAAAAAAAAACTTAACCGTGAAGCTCGGATTTGTTTTTTATTGATTGCAGAATTTCTTTACATAATTTTGATTGTGCTGAAAAAGGAAGGGAAGCGATTAGAATATTTTAAAGGAAAATTGTTTGTCACATTGAATTCTTTACTCTTAATCATGGTTAATCCCTTATAAAGCGGAACGAATAAACACGCTTTGTCATTTTACTTGTTCCGGTCACGGCGACGCGATAAGAGCCCTGCATTTCAGCCACAAATGTCCTCGGCATTAACGTGTTCTGAGTATTTTGCATGATGTACGGCTAATTATTCACATTACTTACTCGGAAAACGAGCTCTTGAG
>JAOBBB020318555.1:0-10560 GCA_025331005.2 Zoanthus gigantus | reverse complement strand
TATATCTATATCTATATCTATATCTATATCTATATCTATATCTATATCTATATCTATATCTATATCTATATCTATATATGTAGTTGTAATTAGGCATTATCTTATTTAGCTAACCTGAGTTCTTCTCTTCCTTAGGTACTTTAGCAAGTCTCCATAAGGCACATACTCAACAACCAGAAGGATTGGTTCGTTGACAGTGCAGCACCCAAGCAAGTTCACAATATTGCTATGGAAACCGACAGACTTCATGAGTTGGATTTCGCGTAAAAAGTCTGCCCTCTCTGGACTGTTTTCGTTGTCTGTAAAGCAAGACAGAATATAAGACTAAATGTAAAGTAGTTGGGCCATTTAAAACTTCCATATGGAATTAAAAAACAAATGAACAAATCATGAATCTATGGAAACAAGTACATCTGAGCACTGCTCATTCTGGAAAGTTTTGATGCTGCATGCCAATTGACAAATCACCAGAAAAACGACTAGTGATGTTTGGTATCAGCTACCCAGGGAAAACAAGAAGGTTTAAGATGGTAAAAATCTTTCGCAAGCAATTGTGTAGTGTCAAGCTCTTCCTCAGTCATCCGTGGAAAAGGTCCAACACCGAAAAACCTAACCAATAGGCTGATGTTTCTGGAAATGCGTGGCTTTATGTCTATCTTTGCATATCAACTTACTGTAATGAAGAGCCTTGATGGCCACGGTGATGTTGGTGTTGATTCTTACTGACTTCTGCCTAACATCCGAACTTGATAAATGAAGGATACTCTTTGCTGGTGTAGGAATGTTATAAAGGAATCCTTGGTAGACTTTTCCAAAAGCACCTTCTCCAATTTCCATTCCAAATTGGATTTGTTCAGGGTCTATCTCCCAGTCATCTAAAGCAAAGGGCCTCCTTCTCTGCCTGTACAGGAAACTTATTCTATTTACTGGATTGCAATAAACGCAAATGTGTTTTTAATGGCTTTTTTAGTTCATATTTGCTGCTTAAAGTCAATGAGCTGGATTTAAACTGGATTTGTTTAATCAAAAGGAAACTTATTCTTTTTACTGGGTTGCAATAAACGCAAATGTGGTTTTTGATGGCTTTTTTAGTTCATATTTGCTGCTTAAAATAAATGAGCTGGATTTAAACTGGATTTGTTCAATCAAGGCATATGTCTTCCTCTTATTCATGGTGAAATATTCTCTTTTTGTTTGTAACAGGAAATTCGTTTCATTCAATAAAAGGATAATTTTTGTCTTAACATTTTACTTTGTTTCTTTAGGTTCATAAAAAATGATTCATACCCATATTAAAAAGGTTTTTCTTTTTTTAACAACTATTTAATAAATAATATATATACATAAATGCATGCGGAGACAAGGAGTTCGATGCAATAACCGGACGCTCTAACACTGAGCCACGGGAACTCATATGGCGAGCCACGTCACAATATTGGGTTATGACACACGGACTGTACCATACAGTGAATTGAATGAAATAAGTGTGTCATGGACACAACAAGCAGTCACATTAATAAAGACTCTAGTAATGATGCACACAAGTGAATAGTACTTTTCGCGTTCGCTGATTGGCTAGCTCGATGGTGATTAGCCAAGTACTATTCACCTCCGAGCAGCAGAAGAAAAACAAAATGGCTTCCCGTTTCGCTTTGGTTTCAAAATGTCAAATATAAAGTTACTCTTTGGTCCGCTAGTTATTCAGCTTGTGTGGTATATACTAAAACAATTATTCACCTCAGTGTCTGTGAAAATGGCGGATATTTACCTCGCCACTTTGCGGCTCAGTAAATATCCACCATTATTCGCTTCCATTTCGGTCAATAATTGTTAATTATAGTATATACCAGATTGGCTACGCATGATTTGATTGGTTTAGAAACAGTAGATGTGAGACAATATTTACCTTCGAAGCAGTAGATAATGACACCGAAACAAAATGGCGAACGGAAGTAGTCACTTTGCGTCCGTTTTGTGGATTGTATTTGAACATTTTGCTTTGAAAACACGAGGTTTTTATAAAAGAGTTTAAAGAAATGTTTCGGTTTACGCCATTTACGGCATTTGGTTTTAAACTTAGCTGCTTATGCGTATGTCTCGTCATGCTCTGTGGTGCAATTAATAATAGTATTTCCTTTCTTACAAATCTTTCTTTTATCTTGAAAGGAAATTTCGTTAGATCAGTTGCCTCGCTGGTATATACTAAAAGGCTTATTCTATTTCAAGTTCGGTAGATAATGGCTTAATGAATAACTACCTCGCGCTTTCAGCACTCAGTAGATATTCTGCAAATATCCGCCTCCATTGAAATAGAGTAAGTGTTAAATACAACCTTAGGACTAACAGACTAAGTGTCAGTGGGTTGATTTACTGTCAGTCCATGAGGCCGAGCGGTTTGTGAGGCCGAGTGGACCATGAGGCCGAGCGGTTCGTGAGGCCGAGTGGACCATGAGGCCGAGCGGTCCATAAAGCCGAGCGGTCCAATTGTTTTAGTATTATTCAAGTAGTCAGACAAAATGGCGCTAACAAATTTAAAAAATAGTTGCTAAAAATCTATTTAATTAGTGCATTATTTTGCAGCTAGGAAATTATTGAAAATAGCCCCTAGTAAATTATTCATTCAGCATGCAGGATTTACAATTTTATCCACTAGCAGAGTAATACTAATTATCGATATCCCACGAAGGGGAGGTGAATAGTGTTGGATATATACCGAGACGCCAGGTGTACATATACATATCTAGTGCTATGTACCGAACCTAAGTAGATAGTATTTTAATCTTAGCCAAAAATATTTGGATAAAAATGCACTTTATTTTCTAAGAAACTTATAAAACAATTTAAACTTTTTATTAATTTTAGCACGCCTGCTTTCTGTCACTTTGGAAATTTTGGATTTTTTTTTCTTTTACATTCTTCAGGATTTTTCTAAAAGTCCTGTTGTAAATTTTCAGTAAATTCTAAAAGAAAAATATTTTGTTCTTACCGGTAAAATCGAAAAGCCAAGATTTGTTGCTCTCTTTGTGCTGGCTGAAATGTTTTCGCCGCAAAATCAATTAATAGCCGTGGCTATATATCTTGAGTTGCGGGAGCCAATTAGAACTCGCCAAAATGGATCTTTATTGCTTTGGTTAATACCTATAATATATGTTAGCATCATTTTCTTTTTTTATGTGCTGTCTTGGCCCTATTTGAAAAAAGAGATTTAGTTTCAAGTATCGGTCCAATGGTCTTAGGGGGAAAAGCCAATAAGGTGTCAAATTTGGTAACTGAAATTACAAAGCGCTCACTCAACGATGCCCGTTTGTGTTAATACAATAATCTCGGCATCGGGCGACTTACAATAAAGCGGTTATTTCAAATCGGTCAAACAACAATATTCTTTGTTTTTTATAGAGAAACCAAAGATAAACGTCCCAGATCATGGCGGAAATATTCCGCGTATTTTAGATGTATTTTGAACATTTTCTAGCAGTGTCTTGTCTTTTTGATTAAAATTACTCATACCAAGTTTACGAAGTATTAACCTACGTTACTGTACCTCTTGTTTTCATCTGTCTTGTTTTGCCATCGTAGAAGAGAATCCCAAACCAAATACCGTTAAGCTTAATCAGTCCAATTCATGAATATTAAAAATACAGTTGTAGTGGTAGGGCATTGACCACTAATTTCTAACATACGACGACTCAGTAGAGTAGCCAGGATATGAACAATTTGTGGGCCCGAGAGATGAATCTGTCAGTGTTAAGCATTGTACCACGGTACATTCCGGATCGCAAGATAGCAAATACAGGCATTAAAAAGAACTGTTCCCTATCTTCTTATATTCAATAAAAGAAATACTATTATTTAGTTTTTTTTTAAAAAATACTTGTAGGCCTCAATAATGACTGGTTAGCACAATAGACGTGAAATTTTTAATTAAAAGAACAGTTTAAGGTCCAACATATCTTTCAGGGAACTCTTCTACACATAGAATATTAATTTAAACTGTCTTTTGGGGGAACGAATAAAGATATTTGTTTTCTGTACGTTATTTGATCAACTTTAGATTGAAAAGTTTGATCATCGCCGCAATGAAAGCACAAAGCCGAGTTTGAAGCGTTAGCCTTCCATCATTTATATCCCTTCTAACGAAGGACAACGCTCTAGACGTCGAATTTATGCCTTTTTCGCCCACACATTCCAATAGTTTTTTTAAAAACTATTTAGTTAGTGTATACAAGTACACACAAGTGCTCTGTTATGTTTTGAGCTGAAATCCCGATCCTATAGACCCATTTCATTGGCCTAAAAAAAGTATTATGGGATGTCCAGAAAATTTCAACAGCATTCATACCCAACTCCCAAACAAAAACACGAAATAGCCTGGAAGAAAGATAAAGAAAAACATACCTCATCTTATCAATAATTTAGAGCAAAGTTAGTAAAGTGGACTGGTTATAAAACTTCGCAAACTACAAAGAAGATTACAATGCTGCTTTGTTTCATTTTGTATGCAGGGTCACGGTTATGATCTTTTGTTCTAGGTGTGATGACTCGTTAGATCATTGGCCGTTTGCTCATTTACATCTCAAAACCTTTTGTAATCTGTGCAGGGTCAATGTGATATTTCAATAGGGAAAGAGAGAACAAAAACATAGAACAAAGAAAGCCGCCAAATTTCCAGACCATTTAATTTCATTAACTATGAATAAATTCAAAGCACTAAATATATGAGTTAAAATTTTTTTTTTGAGCTTTTAAGGTTGAGAGACTGATATGAGTGGTTTGTTTACAAATACACGCGCTTGCTGGCGACACAGTGAACTCGAAATTGTCATAAACACTCGGTCTCGCCTCGTACATTATTAAATTCCTCGTTCATTGTGTCGCTAACAAGTACGTGTATTTGTAAGAACCACTCACATCAGTCACTATAATCATTATAGTATAAGAAACGCGCACTCCTCAGTATTTCAACAACACAATTTTTCTGCTGACATAAGATCTATTCTTTCCTATGCTGTACCGGTCTTCCATTATTCATTGCCGCAGTACTTAAGACAAGACTTGGAACGCGTACAGAAACGAGCCCTCTACTATTTGTCCAGGTATCGACTACGAAGACGCTTTGCAACTCGTTAACATCCCAAGGCTGAAAGACTATTGTGGTTTTATTTACAGTAGAACATTTGACACCATCTTGACCATAAAGACTACCGATTGTACAACCTGCTACCTTCATAAAAGGACAAAGAGGCTTTTCTCCCCAACTTGGAAAACAAACCGATTTAAGGAAACTTTTATCATTTATTCATGCTTAAATTTGACTTAGCACTGTATTGACTCTTATCTCCTTTAGCAATTATATTTAAGAGTTAATTAATATTTATGTTTTATGCTTATATTTGTGAAAGACAAATCGATTCGAGAAAACTTTTATCATTTTTTCATGTGTAACTGTATTTATTGACTATTTATCACCTTTTAGCAATTACATTCTATTTATCTATATATATTTTTTTAAGAAGTAATTTTATAGTTTTTAATATTTATATCCAAATGAATTTGTAATTCAGCTGACTTAGCCGGCTGCGATTAATTCATCAATAAACTAGTGAAACCTCGATTTAATTATAACGAACCTCCATTTAACGAAGACCTCGATGTAACGAAATGAATCTTGCAGCCCCGCTAAAGTTATAGTAAGGAAAAGAACCTCGATTTACCCTCGATATAACGAACGCATTTCCTCGGCCCCTTGGCTGTTCGTTAAATCGTGGTTCCACTGTATCTATCTATCTACATAAACTTGTTTTTTTCCTGTAGGTTGTCAGCAAATCACAGTTGCCCTCCGACCTCTTGAGCCATTTCCCGCTGTGTACAACGTCAGGTGACTGTTCAAATAAGTTTTTACTTTCTGTTTAAATCTAATTCCAAGCCAAAGAAAATCTTGTTTTTTTTTAGAATTCCAATTTACTAGAGGCAGACGTAACGAATCCGGAAAATTGACTGGCAGGGGTTTTTGTCACCTTTTTTTGTTCTTTCTTCCACATTACCCAAGCCTCTCGTTATTAATTTTAGTCTAACTTGCGTTACAGATACTTTTTAGCGCATGCGCGCGCATGTGCAAGCAATGAATGAGTATCGTGGGGGTAAAATGTGGACGGAAATGGTTGTAGACAGAAATTGTGGACCATAGATGGAAGTGAAAGTGTCCTGCGAGCGTGGCTCCATAGTAGAAATTTTGACATTCGTGTACATAGACCTGGTTCGAGACCCGTACTGGCTTTTTTTTTAAATTTTAGTTTGTTTGTTTTTTTAACTTAAAATTGTCTGTAATACCTTTTTCTTACTTTGTAGTACAATTCAATATTAAAACATATGGAAAGAAAATTATGATTTAATCATTAGACTGTTTAATATTATAGTCCATTACATGAATGAGCTGGCTCTAAATGAATGAGCCCTTTGATTCTTTAAATTTAATTCCAAGCCAAAGAAAATCTTGTTTTTTTTAGAATTCCAATTTACTAGAGGGAGACGTAGCTAATCCGGAAAATCGACTGGCAGGGGTTTTTGTCTTCTTTTGTTTTCCTTTCTTCTATATTACCCAAACTTCTCGTTATTAATTTCAGTCTAAGTTGCGTTACAGATACTTTTTTTTGTTAGGAAAACATTTGTTAACACTTTTTACCTAATTTCCAATCGTTCTCCAGTTTCTAGTTGGGTCTCAAAACCAAAACAGAAATTGTGAACTTTTTTGTTATTTACTGTTGAAAATTGTTTAGCGAAGTATTGTCTTCCTCAAAATATTAACCTGATAGGTTTTACTTTTCGTTGTAAAAGCTATGGCTCGTTAACCGAGTATTTTTGAGATTTTAGAACACCAATGGGATCAATCTTTTTAATCGATTGACAGATCTTCTCGATTACTCTTAATAAAGTATATCCCTTATGAAAAGATCTGAGAAGAATTGCATCCCTTATAAACGGTTTTGATAACAGTTATATCTCTTATAACAGGTTCTTAGAACATCCCTTATAAAATGGTCTTAAGTTACTGAAGCAAGTCTCTTATAAAATGATCCTAAGTAAGGTAAACCCCTAAAATGCCTTAGTCATTTCTTGTAAAATGCATTGTCTTACGTAAGGTACATTCCTTATAAAATGATCCTAACTAAGGTAGACCCCTTAAAAATGGCCTTATGTTAAGTAAATCCCTTATAAAATGGTCTTAAGTTAGGTAAAAATGCCTTATAAAAGTTTCTTAGAATAGGTGCAATTCCCATGAAAAGGTTCTTAGAAAAGGCACATCCCTAATTTCTGGTCCTCTACTATTTCTTTCTCGGATGTATTTTGCTTATTTAGACATCGATCCGGCGTTTCTTGTTATTTAATTTCGTAACAATGAAAAAATTCCCTATTTTGTTTATTCATTTATTTTATTTTATCACACTCTGGAAGAAAAATACATAAGAACAGCCATAGCCAGAGGCTTAAATGGCCTAAGGACAGCAAAAAAAGACGCGAAGAATTTACAAGAGTTGAAGAAGGCTTTAACCAAAATAATTATAATACAAACTTCAAGTGTTTACACAACTAATAGTTCCTGTAAATCATGTAAATAAATACAAACAAATACACCTAGTATAGCCCCATGAGGTTACACATTATGCATAGGCTAATTAACTACTCAGAAAAATACAGTCTGTTGCTTACTGTAAGATTATTGCGCACCGTTAACGGAATATCATTCCCCTACATTTCCGTTGAATTTTTTCAGTCATCGTAGTATTATCTTCTCTTTTAATAGAAGATGATAAAAACGTATAAAAATGCTTGGAACGTTAGCTTCATAAACTAATTACGACGATGATTTCAAAAAATGTAACCTTGTGTGGTTTAAAGTACAGTTCATCTGTGAAAAGGCTCACTTAAAACGTTAGCTTCTTACGATCACAAAACTTCAGCCTTGAACTGTATAAATTGCAGTTGCTCTGACGAACAGCTATGACACTCAAAACGTCAGCTTCTTCTACGGTAAAGGCAAAACAATTTTAACTTCATTATACGTGGTACATACTCGTGGTGACGAAGCACTTCAGAGTTTCTTATACTCTCACAGACCTATCCAGTTCTTACCGTTAATGAAGGTTCATGTACTTATTTTTATTGTTACATGTTATGTAAGTTACGCGTGAAAAAGACAGTTCTGATTGGTCAGTTTAGTTGTGATCGCAGTCAGCAAATTACCTGTTTTTCTCACATCCGGGTTTGCGGTCCACAACCAGTTGTTTCCAGGTACGTTAAAAGACCACTGTCCCGGATGTTAGTTACGTCACTTGAGCTTGATTCCGGCTTTCTAGCTTGCACGTAAGTATTATGTGACACGTGAAATGAATTTTGATCGCCTGATTGACTGAACTCTGTACTCGTTAGTACACGTGAATGAAAGTACGGGCGCCGCGCACGCTGCAGTTCTGTTGGAACTGCAAAATAAGTGCATTTTCAAATTGTTCAGCGACTTTAAATTTTCGTTACTCCAAATAGTTCGGTTTTAATTTTTATGAGTTTTTAATCAGTTTATTTAGAATTGATTCAGAACTTTTACACTTGATATTTGACAGTTGTGAGCGGCAGTTGGGGCAGTCTAGAAACAGTGATTTTTGACTCATTAAAAAAATTTTACTGAGTTTACTGTTAATTGTGGTTATTTTATGTAGAGCATAGAACAATATACTGTCACTTTGGGTCACAGCAGATTAATGGATCCTCGGATTTGATGCCAGTACCTCGGGTCCATAAATCTGCTTTTGCCTGCAGTGACAGTCAATAAGTCTGTATTGTTTTGTACCTAGACTTTCACTAAACAAATTCAACACTGTGATTGGTTGATTTTTGGTCACGTGCCCCTGATCAAATTCAAATGTATCCCGACCGGGATACAATTGCGTAGTTGTTGCTTGCGCGCCGAATAACTGCGTGAAGGAAATAAATGAACTTCTGGCGAATTTCTGGCCGAAGAAACAGAACTGAGATAATTGAGTGAAGATCTGAATATATAACAAAGCACTTAATGTATGGTCCCTTGGGAAACTAGTTAGTTAGCTGTTTCCCTTGGGAAACTAGTTAGTTAGCTGTTTCCCTCGGGAAACTAGTTAGTTAGCTGTTTCCCTCGGGAAACTAGTTAGTTAGCTGTTTCCCTTGGGAAACTAGTTAGTTAGCTGTTTCCCTCGGGAGCTTGCATTAAGTGTGTAATGTTAATTTGCTAACAAACAAAACGGTTTTGTTTCAGAGCTGTGTTTCACGATGGACAAGGATTGACCTGCACCATGAATCTTGATCCACTTCCAGTTCACTTTGCTGATCTGTTTGTTCCATTACGACCTCCTTTAATAGAAGAGAAAGTAAGTGATAGCCTTGGCTTCGTCATTAATTTGACAGCCGGTTTACCAACTTCTAACCCTCAGCTTCTCTTGTTTTGGATAAGGTTTAGAGTCTAGTTTGGGTTAAGTTCTTCTAGGTTCGGGGCGGACGTGGTTGGTGCAGTTAGAAAGATCTCAAGCTACAAGATCCCTGGTTCGATCCCCGGCTCTGCCGAGATTTGAACGATTTGTGCGACCTTCTTTACCACCAAACATTGTCTAATGGCGGCGTGGTTGGTGCAGTTGGTAAGATCTCTGCTTTTTGACCACAAGGTTCTCATTCGATCCCGGGTTTGCCGAGATTTAAATATTTATGGGACCTTTTCTACCTAAGCTAACTCAGCTTTCCATACATCCGGGGTAGATGAATGAATACCAGCGTCTTCTGGGAGCTAACCTGCGATGGATTAGTGTCCCATCCAGGGGGAGTCAATGGCTCTCATCGCTTAACACTACAGAAACCGGAGATAAGCGCGGGCTCCATCGCCCACCTGACTCGGAAAAGATTTAATTTTTAGCTTTTTTCTCCCTAGGTTTATGGAAGGGATAGTAGGGTGTTAGGGTTAGAGTCAAGGTTGGGGTGAGATTAGGGAAAGATTAATTGGTTGTTGGTTAGCTTTAGATTCAAGTTTAGGATAAATCTCATTTGGCTTGGCAGGCAGATTAAGCGTTCTTTAGATAGGGTTTAGAGTCAAGGTTGTGGTAATATTTAGGTTTAGGGGAAGGTAAGGTTGGTTTTTAGTGAAGGTTAGAGTCAAGGTTGGGGTAAGATTTAGGGTTAGGGGAGGGGTAAGTTGGTTGTTAGTCATGTTTGGGATAAGTTTTAGCTCTAATCACCAAGTATAGATAGCTAAAACCTACTACCAGCTGACTTGAAACCACGGAAATGGGCACTGAGAAAATTACCATACGCTTTCATTATTATATTAGTTTATCATTATTATATTAGTTTATCATCTTCTGTGGGAACCTGAGCCGGTTTGTTAGCTATACTATGCTAATGAGGCCTAAAAAGACCAAAACAGCTCCCATGACTACTAACATTCACTGTTAATTCAAAGTTAGTAGAGTGTACTGGTTATGAAACTTCACAAACAACAAAGAAGATTGAAATGCTGCTTTGTTTCATGTTGTGTGCAGGGTCACGGTT
>JAOBBB020318394.1:0-10561 GCA_025331005.2 Zoanthus gigantus | reverse complement strand
ATAAACACTCCTCTCAAATAAACACTCCTCTCAAATAAACACTCCTCTCAAATAAACACTCCTCTCAAATAAACACTTCTCTCAAATAAACACTCCTCTCAAATATTAAACACTCCTCTCAAATATTAAACACTCCTCTCAAATAATCACTCCTCCCAAAAAAACACCCCTCTAAAATAAACACTCCTCTCAAACAAACACTCCTCTCAAACAAACACCCCTCTCAAACAAACACCCCTCTCAAACAAATACCCCTCTCAAACAAACACCCCTCTCAAACAAACACCCCTCTCAAACAAACACCCCTCGCAAACAAACACCCCTCTAAAATAAACATCCCCCTACAAATAAGCACACCTATCAAATAAAAACCCCTCTCAATCTCAAATAAACACACTTCTCAAATAAGCATCCATCTAAAATAAACACCCCTTTCAAATAAGCACCCATTCCAAATAAGTACCCCTCTCAAATACTGTAACACCCTTCTCAACGGAGCACTTCTTAAATAACACCCCTCTCAAATAAGCACCCTTCTCAAATAAACACCCCTCTCAAACACACATCTCCTTAACCAAAAATTAAATAAACAACTCCCTAACATTATTACCAATTCTGATGTTGAAAATTCAGCCCCAGAATGCTTATTGATAGACATCAGTGATAACAAAATTGAAATCAAATAAGAGATCAGAGTGATCGCTAAGGTGCTAGACAAAGAATGTGGTTAGTCTCTATTCATTTAGACTGAAATATTTTGTTTGACTGTATCATGGATATTAGAAATTTACAGTATTTGTTTAACTCTACTGCATGAATACTAGAATCAAGACTTTTATTCAAAATGTTTCTGCTTAACAACTTGCTTAAAAATCTCTTACTGGAGAATATTGTCATATTGAACTTTGTTGTGTAGTGGAAGATACCTGTCCAATAAATTTGCTCAAGATTCGAGTCTATACAATTAAAATGGTGAAAAGTTAATAACCAGCTTTCTTTAATTAAGTACCACTCTCAAAAAACAAAAAAAAACAAAAAGCTCAGGTGCCTATTCAAATAAACATGGTAGTCATTTTTCTTACCTAACCAATGTTGCGTGGGTCGTATTATCCACAGCTGAGCCATATTTAACCTAAAGCAATAAGAATAGAACAATTTTAAGAAATGGTTTTTCATAAATGCAAAGAGTGCAGGAATGTTGAAAACAGCAGCCATAATTTAATAGTAACAAACCAGTTTAAAAAGCACTAAATCCCAAAGGCAAAAAAGGTTGAAATTTGTAAGAGATTGTCAGCTTAAAAACTAACGAACAAGTTTTTGGGTCAAAAATTAAGATTTCCCTGATTTTTTGCTCGTAAGTTAGAAATTCTTTGATAAGTAAAGTTATAAAATTTACAAGAACTTTTAAAACTTATTAATAAAGACTTTTTAAAACAACTTCATGGAAAAATAAACGCTAAAAACTGGATGTTTCAACTACTTCTTGTAGTCATTCTCAACAGTAATTATGTAAATAACATATTCGAAAAAACAATCTTTAAACTTAACAAATGTTATAATACGTTATTTACATAATTACTGTTGAGAATGACTACAAGAAGTAGTCGAAACATCCAGTTTTTAACTTTTACAATATTTAAAAAGGCAAATGTTTGGGAGAATTCGAGAGCAGATCAGTGAATACCCGAGATGCAGTCAAGGGTTTCACCTGCTTGAGATTTCTCACAAACTTTGCCAGGGTTTTCAACAGGCTATGGAGGCACAGACAACGTGTTTTATTTCTTTGAAAAAATTATTATTTGCATTGTTAACAAAGTGAAAGACAGTATACAAAGCACGTACTGTAAATTCTCACAACTTGGAGACAGTTAAACCAAATTGCTCACGCCATTTTCGTGCTTCATAGCACTATGAAAACACACTTGTAGACCAATCAAAACACTCGTACTATCCAAATTATTTTATAAAAAGCTTATATGAAAAAGGTATATTTTGGCCAGTTTTTCAAAAACTATCATGATTATGTTTGGCTGCCTATTTTTCATAATATTGTTCTTAAATTTATTATTTTTAAATAGCAGTGATAATAGTTTTTAATAATAGTAGTAACAGTAGTTTTTAAAAGCCATTATTTTGTATTTTTAATTATCCGTTTTATATAAATCTTATCTGTAATTTTATAAATTTTTGTAAAGCGTGCGAGAGCATCTATCTATGATTTGCTGCGCTATATAAAATTAAATTTATTATTATTATTATTTATTATAAATCTCCTGAAACTTGGGTTGTAAACATATCCACTATGGTGATTTCAATATCATTCACTGTAACTTAATTCATTGTTTTCATCTTTTAATTAGTAACAAGAAGTTTTGAATATCATATCCGATGAATATCATATCCAATGAATATCATATCCAGTGTGAATAAATATCTAATTTAAAAACAAAAAATCAGGGAATCTATTTCTGATTTGAAAACTTGTTTGTCAGTTTTCAGGTGGACTGCTTCTTAGAGACATATCATTTTTCATGAACATTGGAGGTGAATATTTTGTAATGAAACTAAAACAGAGGGGTCAAGTTTTTTTCAGAATTTCAAAGACATTCAATATCAACAATTTACCAATATATTTATACATGAAAGCCTGGAAACACAAAATACACAGTTATAAAAGTCTGATTTCACTAATGAATGTTTAGTAGATAGGGGTCACATTTTTAATAGCTATGGATACAAATACGAGGAGCCCAAAAACATTTCCTAAACTAAAGCAAAAATGCAAATTTTCGATACAGTTTAATAATTAAATAAACCCCTTTTGGCGGCTAGTAGGTAATGTCTTGAAAATGAACAGTTGACCGAGAAGCGAAACTTTGAGGATATCTGAAATTTTGAGACAATATATCAACTAAGGACATTATATCCCCGATACAACAACGAGCCAGGAAGGGGTTTATCTATTTTATAACCCTCCACTCGAGTCTGCTACAAACAAAATTTGTGTGAACTTAGCCAAGCCTTTAAAGACATTGATGGCATATTTTGTGGAGTATTTTGTATTTCCTGGCACAGATCCAGAAACAGGGATTTTTATAGCTTCGCTGCTAGATTTAACTCCGCCGCACACTGGTGAACTTGCAGCACGCACTTGTTATTCGTAACAAGTTGGATCGACAAAATTTCCTAGTGTGCGGGGAAATTTTAGGGTGTTTTTGTCACTTGTGACAAATAAACCAAATATCAAACATGTTTGATATTTTTTGTCACGAATAACAAGAAATCCACATGTGCTGAGAAGAAAAGCATATTTCACCTTGAACAGAAAAAGCATACATGTGTGCTATTAACAAACAGACAGTGGTAAAATATTGTTTCTTTCGTAAGAATGGCATTCAAGAATGTAAGCACAAGGTGTTTGAGAATTTTAAAATTTTGATACGAGACTTGATTCAGAGGATCTTGAAAAATTCCGTAAATTTCAGACTTGACAGGGAATTCTTTGAAGTTCACAATTTTGATCCTGCATGCATGTTGTTTGTTAATAACATGCATGTGTATCCTTTTCTGTTCAAGGTTAAATTTTGCTTTGCTCTCTGCACACGTGGATTTTTTGTCATTCGTGACAAAAAATATCAAACATGTTTGATATTTGGTTTATCTGTCACGAGTGACAAAAACACGGTAAAAGTTCCCCGCACACTAGGAAAATTTGTCGATCCAACTTGTAACGAATAACAAGTGCGCGCTGCAAGTTCACCAGTGTGCGGCAGGCTTAACGAAGCTGTGAATTCTTGAGTTCAAACTCTGCTGCAACTAGAAAACGTAACTAGTTGATATCAGGTGTAATTCTTTACAATCCTTAATTGTGATGTTTTATCTATGGAAACAATAAACTTTTCAAAAAAAACAACTAGTGCTGAAAATCGATGAAGATACATTCGTTACTCTTTAATCATGTCAGAGTTAATTCGCAGTTTTAAATGCTCCTCGATTGTTTTTGGAAGTTAATTGCATCCGTCGAGAATTTGTCAAAAAAATCCGTGGTTGTTATACGTGCAATTAGCATGTAACATAATGTATATGTTCGAAAACGCATTTTATTTAGTATAGAATAATATCTTTTTGAGAAAGTTGAAATTCATGTGATGCACAATACCACCTCATCACTCAGTACAGAAGGCAAACATAATTTCCTACGCTTTTGACACTTGTCTTGTTTAAAGGATTTAGCTTTTTTTCAAAATCGTATGATCAAAAGGTTTTATAAATCCTTAACCAAATTAAAATATGTATATCTAAAGGTCCTAAAAATTTTAATTAGAGCGTGCGAGCACAGCCCATTTTTTGCCAACCAAGCTTTATAACATTTTACCAGGCGAGAACACACAAACGTTTTGCATGCAACCAGGTGCAAGCGAGTGCCCTCTAAAATTTTGCGACCATTTTGTGCTTAAACTAAGTTTTGTGGGCATAGTAAGATTAGATTTAAAAGGCAGCTTTTACATTTGTGGTTTGGACACGGACGTATGAGCCAATCGAAAAAGCCGTAAGGAGTACCTCAACCGTGTTCTAACCAATCACAACTTTGTTTAATTTTGGTGTCTGCAAATATAAAAAATCTCGAGGTGTTATATTTTCCCTTTTGAGATTAAAAATTGTTGAACCAAGAAAAGGCTGTCTCTGACTCGGGAAGAATGGGGGGGACTAAGTCCTAATAACTGTGTCTATATAAAACACAGCAAACGACGAAGGGAGTCATACACTAGCAGTGTTTATTGGAGAACTTGGAGTACTTGTACAGACAACAAATACTGTTACCAGATAAGATGGCTGATGATGATGGTGATGTTGCAGCTTTGGTTGTTGATAACGGTTCCGGCATGTGCAAGGCCGGGTTTTCTGGGGACGACGCTCCTCGTGCAGTTTTTCCCTCCATCGTTGGACGTCCTCGCCATCAGGGTGTGATGGTTGGTATGGGACAGAAAGACTCGTACGTTGGCGATGAGGCTCAGAGCAAAAGAGGAATTCTTAGTCTTAAATATCCCATCGAACACGGCATTGTCACAAACTGGGACGACATGGAGAAGGTCGGTTTGCTATTAGTTTCTGGCTTTTATTTTTAAACTAAATTATTTGTATAAATTCTATGCCTCAATCCTTATGAATTTCAGATCTGGCATCATACTTTTTACAACGAACTCCGCGTTGCTCCAGAGGAACATCCAGTTTTGCTCACAGAAGCACCACTGAATCCCAAAGCCAACAGAGAAAAAATGACCCAGGTAAAAAACTTTTCTTCTTCTTAACTGACATTTGAAATATTTTTTCTTTTGCATTTGTATTGGCTATTGGTTACATGAATAAAACGCAAATTGAAACATTATTTTAAGCTTCGTGTCCCTTTTCTTGAAGATATTTTTTCATCAATGAGTTGTCTTAAGAAATTCAAAAAGCTGTTTTTACATCTTGTAACTTCTCGGGTGCATGGTGACTACCGTTTTGAGAAAATAAAACTTTTAGATATGTTAGTTACGTTGTTTGAATGATAAATGTAGTAACTGGCCTTTTTAACAACGTGTTAGAAGCAGTGCAGTGTGCCTTATGTGAAGATGTTATGCATTTTATGTTCCCAAAACTTGGCAAAATGAGCTTTAATTGCTAACATTTATTTGTTGAACTAATCAATATGGATAGTTTTTCTTTCCCGAGAAAGTTAGGATTTCTTTATGTTGAAAAAGTGCTAATTAAGGTTTGTTCTCCTCAAAAAATCTTTCAAGAAAAGAACTATTGAATTCCGTCGGTGAGAAATTACAACGTAAAATTCTAACAAAGCAACAAACAATGTCGAAAATTGCTTATCAGCGCCTCAGATATAAGGAAGAGCGTCAGAGAAAGTGACGAAAACCTCACGCTAAAAGCTCCAGCTCTCAATACTTTTTGCCGCGATCATCATCGATTTTGAGTTGTCACAATTAAGTATAGTGTTCTCTATACTTAGTACATAGAAAAAAGAACGCTAGTAACTGTACGTTTCGACCACTTCTTGAGGTCTATACTTAACTCATTCAACCACACTTGAAAAAGTAAATCCAATTTGTCAAATTAATGTGTTAAGTGTTCATTCGAGTATTTCAGTCCCTTTCACTACATTGTATTGTTTCACAAAAATAATTAAAAAATATTAAAATGGTATAAAAGTTTTAAAAAAGTTAAAAGTTAAAACAAACGTTTTCGACTTTTTAAGTCATCTTCAGGTTAAAATAAGAACTTGACAGAACAACGCAGTTATGTACAGTTAGTAGATGTTAAGTTATCCCCGAGGGGAATAGAGACAAAGAAAAGGCTTGAATTTGTTTATTGAAATTGGACGGAACTTTGCAATGATTAGAGATTAATGATACGGCGAATAGTCCAGGAAAAGGCAGGAGCGATAGCTTTCTAGGAAAAGTGGCTTGGATTTAAGGCAAGATGTAGGGTTGGTTCAGATAATCTGGTTGCGTCCTCACGTTCCTCGAGATTTCTTGAGGTTTCACCGACATAATCAGTGCTTAAACCTGAACAACTTACCAAAGTAAGCGGTCGCTTGGACTTTGTTAATATCGGTAATAACGTTAGCTCTAACGACATTTCAGAGAAAATACATTGTTTAATACCCAATTTAGATAAAAGTTAGTTAATTTTCTTTCCGAAATACGGGCAGGTGAGTGCTTTTGTTGTTACTATTAAATGACGATACGCAAGTAAGTTTTCAACTGTGCCTAGAATTTTGAAGGGTTTAACAACTTATCTTAAAAAATTTAATTTTGAATAATTTCAAATGCAATAATAAATTGTAGGATGTATAAAATAAATTTAAAAGAAGCAGAACAAAACGTAGTTATAATAACACGAACAGTCCATGTAATCTAAAAACGTCCCATCTGTAGAATTCAAAATCTGCAGGACCAACCATAGACGCTTGCCACACTTGTTCCTTAAAGGGTTGCTTTAAGAAAATTGTTTCAAGGCATTCTGTTGGTATTTCAAGTCTCCTATAACACGTCATGCAAAACACTTCATTTGACAATTGAAGTTTTTCTTTAAAATACAAAAATATTCTAGGGAGGCTCGGATGTACATTCATCCAATTTTTTAGCTGGCCTTATCTGAGTTGTAACTGAAGAACAGTAAGTTGCTTATGAAAGATAACAAAGTTTTGTTTATCACTGTCTAAAAATTTAAAAACAATAGCATGCGAAACTCTGAAGGCCCTATCTTTCTTTGCTTGAAAAAGGCGGGAAATTCATATCGCTAAGCTAGTTATGTCGCAAGGTGATAGTATGCAGGCACTATAAATACAGTGGCTTTCACTGATGGTTTTTGTTTCTTCTTTATAGCATACAGATAATTAATAATCTTAAATGAAGTACATAAATAAAGAAGAGCTCTAAAATCGTGTACGAGTTTATCTAAGTCTATATTTTTTATCACCTTTAAGTTTTGACTGCCTGGCGTTCGCATTAACTCGCGAACTAGTACTGAGTACTTTTTGTCCGAGCTAACCCACGTTGGTAGAAGATATTCATCCTTATTTCATTAATGTGATTTTAAAGACTTTGTTTGGAGCATAATTGGTTATTAACAATCAGCAAATGGTTTTCGTTTTGAATTTCTTCTAAAGCAATAACAGATTTGATATTAAACAGCACACCGGCCTGTTCCATATGAAGTCAGTGTTGAATTTAAATTTTACCCGTCATAACCTGGCTGGCCAATCTACTTTCCAAATTTTTTCTCATTTTTAAGGCTGACATAAATGTTTTGAAAACATGATGGATTTAAGTAAAAAAAAACTAAACTTTTCAACACCTTGTAACTAATTTACAAAACTAAACTGAGATGTTTTTCTGCCGTGTAGATGAACATTAGTTAAACTGCCATTTTCTGTTAAACAGATTATGTTTGAAACCTTCAACACACCCGCCATGTATGTAGCTATTCAAGCTGTGCTATCACTATACGCCTCTGGTCGTACCACTGGAATCGTCATGGACTCGGGAGATGGTGTCTCCCACACCGTACCAATCTACGAAGGTTATGCTCTCCCCCACGCCATCCTTCGTCTCGATCTGGCCGGAAGGGACTTGACCGACTACCTGATGAAGATCCTTACTGAACGTGGCTACTCCTTCACTACCACTGCTGAACGTGAGATTGTTCGTGACATCAAGGAGAAGCTGTGCTATGTTGCTCTGGACTTTGAAAAGGAAATGGAGACAGCCGCAAGCAGTTCTTCGCTGGAGAAGAGCTATGAGCTTCCTGACGGTCAAGTTATCACCATTGGAAATGAACGGTTCCGCGCTCCAGAGGCCATGTTTCAACCTTCCTTCTTGGGAATGGAATCTTCTGGAATCCATGAGACCACTTACAATTCCATCATGAAGTGCGATGTTGATATTCGCAAAGATCTTTACGCCAACATCGTTCTCTCTGGTGGTTCCACCATGTTTCCGGGAATCGCTGATAGAATGCAGAAGGAACTCTCGTCTCTCGCGCCACCAACCATGAAAATTAAAATTATCGCTCCACCCGAGAGGAAGTACTCGGTGTGGATTGGAGGCTCTATCCTTGCGTCTCTCACGACCTTTCAACAGATGTGGATCTCTAAACACGAGTATGATGAATCTGGCCCTTCCATTGTACACCGCAAATGTTTTTAAATAAATGGATCGAACAATTGTATTTTAGAGAAACAAACTTAGGAGTCCACTCCAGTTGTGTATTTCTTTATATATGTATGTCATTGTCTTATACTCTCGACTATATATAATACAAATAAATACTAATTATTCACATAGGTGAAGATGAATAGTTCTTTTAGTACAAACCACAGAAGCCAAATAGCTATAATCTATAAAATTTCTTTCTATCAGGTATTAAACTAAAAAGTAAAATATTAAAATGCCTTGCCGCGTGATTCTCATTCGCCGCCACCAAGTCACAAAGTAAGTCAAGTAATCACAAATGAAACAAAGATAAAAATCTAATTACTTCGTTGGTATTTTATGAAATTTTGCATTTTGAAATTTGTCTTTTAGTTGAAACCATACGAAACGGAAGCTCTATCGTTTCTCATGGCTGCTCGGAACTGAATAATATTTCGTTTATTTCCCCCCAAGTTTACCAATAACAAATCATGCTTGAAAAGAACTATTTACTTGTGTGGCATAAACTAAAAAGTATATAAATGTTTTGACAGATCTTGTAGAGAATCATTATAGATTGTATTCCGTTACTAATTAATCGGAAACAGTTAACAATCAAAAAAATATATTAAATTTCATTAATAACCCAGTGGTATGAGTGATAAAAAACAAAGGAAAACGATATCTTGTTAGTGACCTGATTTTCATCCACGCAAGCATAAAATTTTGACCAATCACCTCTTAGTGTTTTCTCGGGCTTTCTATCACTGAGGATTTTTTAAATTGATGATGATGATTACACTATCTCTTGGAAAAACGAAATTTCATTTGTGTTATAAGAACAAAAAAAAAACTTGTTCGGTGCGTCCCCCTTTAATTATTTATCAATTGAAGAACAATTTCGTACCTCACCGCAACCGAAACTTGGTACCAGGCTGGAGGGTTTAAAATATACTGATGTCAAGTATGAACAAACCTTAGAGCCAAATATTCAGTCAAAACACTTCATTCCTTTGAGGGTCTGGGAACCATGGCAAAGGTTTTTAGCAACTAAACTTTTCCAAAAAATCAACTCTTAAACCGAAAGAAAGGCAAAGACTTATTTATTTCAAATTTACAAATGCAATCATTTGAAAACAAATGTAAACAAACCCAGTAGCATTTTGAGATAAAGTAGAAAAATCAACAACTGGAGAGCAAAAACCGAGAGATAGAACTTGATAGAAATTACGTTACGCTACAATACTTTTTTTCAATACATAGTACCCCGGTGCATGAACGCGTATCAAAGAAATAAGGTATTTTTTGTAGATTATTAATGCCCTCTAAAGATCTCAGAGGACTTGCACCCTCCCCCCTCCCCCACTGAAAAGATCCTAGCTACGGCCATAGTTCTGTACTTTTGATAAATCAGTTTTTAAAAATTTCATTTTCGTCCCCAGACCCCACCGTTTTTCTTAACTGGAGGCACCTTCGCACGAACTGGGACCTTTAGCAACGAGAACGTCCGGACGGGAACGCGATCGACAGCGGTTCCAAAAAATCATATTTTAAAAAAGTTTAAGAACGTACCTGTTGTTACATCCTGGCAGTCCTGACAACTCTAAAAAAGGTCTTTTCACGTTTTAATTTTGACAACTTCGTGCAGGTGCTCATCCCGATGCATTCCATCGCGTAGCAATTATACATTGTCTTCCTCCTTGCTAAAGGTCCCTATTTGCGAGCCCCGGCAACTGGTATATACTTCATGCCACTATGCCAGTTTAAGTTAGGGTTAGGGGCTCCAGAAGAAAGCGGTATTGGTGGGTTTTATAAGGTTCCAGTTCAGCGCACATGGAGGTCAGTTATACAAAAGAATCTCATTAGAATCTAGT
>JAOBBB020318393.1:0-19373 GCA_025331005.2 Zoanthus gigantus | reverse complement strand
AGTTTTTGTCAGCTGAAGAGCCACTATGTGGATATTCTGACAATAAACCGTTATTATTATTATTATTATTATTATTATTCATCCCACCTTTATATAATCGATGTACCTTCCATAATTTAAGTTCAATTTTATTTGTGGTTTTGTGGACACATTCTTCTATGTGTTAAGGATGAACTAACATTGAATAAATCCAAGTGCATTTCGCAAAAAACGACAATAAGTCTCTTCCAACTCTATGATTCAAATTTCTCCGGGGAGTATGCCCCTAGATCCCCCTAGAATCCTACGCATTTGCCGCTCGGTTGAACCCCCTTTCACAAAATCCTGGATCCGCCCCTGAATATTGTTAGACAGAGGAAGATCCCCTTAATACAATAATTTTTACCTCATATTTTAAGCTCTTCAGCTTGCTTCCATCTCGTCCAAACGCGTTCTCTACTTCTTTTCCAAACGTCTTGTTATAGAAAACAAGAAAAAGTAAATGCTTCTTTGATTCATGAAAAATTATGGTATTTTTTATAACACAATTAAATTGATTTAGGTTGTTTCAGTTATCTAACATCAATAAGTTAGATAATAACGAAAAAAAACGATAAACTTTCCTTACAATCAAACTACTACTATCGATTTTGCCCTAAATCTCAGACAACAGTCATAGTATGTGACCCGAACTCCCTCGGCTTCTTATGACAAACATGACTTTCTAAAATTACGAACGAACAAAAATTGACTCGGTGTTTCTCAGTGGCTTCTTATCGATTAGATGAGCTGTGATACGATTGGATGACTTCCTATTGTTACACTTTTTCCACTACCACATGTACATCCAATCCAATGCTCGTGGATTTTCCATTCGCAAAAATGACAAGTGTATATTTATAAATTTTATAGATATGAAACGCAATTAAGCAATGGAGTGCAACATGCACACTCTTTTCAAAGTTTGTTTTGATGTATAACTAATCAGAAAAACATAATGAATGCAAGTTATAAAACATGGCTAATTTTTCAAACGGATAGCGGACTGATTCGCATTCTGGAGGACAAAAAAAGCAAGATTAATGCCCGATAAACTTATTTCATGAAATTTAAATTTATATTTAACTATATAGATACCAACAGAGTACAACACAGTTTACCTCGGCAAATATTCTTCTAATCTTTCCGAATTCTGCACCCTGGGTTTGCGAAGATGTGCCACGTGATCTCGCTTGCCTGACGTCAAACATTTCTTTGAAAAGCTTTTCAGTACAAGCTTTGATTCCTGAAACGTCTTTCAGCTTCATTGGAGGTTTCAGTTCATTTTCGGCCCAATCCTACGGAGTACAAGTAATTTACTGGTAATTAGGCTGTGCAAGTGAAAACACCACAAGTAATTCTTCAACCAGTTTAGAATTAGTATTCTACAAATACCCTCTCTTGTTGATAACGGTATGAGACATAGAAAACCAAGCACTTTTATATTCGCCTAAAAGATGTGGAAAACTAAAACCTCTAATACTGCATTTACCAAAACTGAGTGACAAAGAATATAATCAAACATACCTTGAAAGCCATGTCAGGATCAGTTAGTTGTTCCAAAGCAGCAATAAAATCGTCCAATAAAGGATTTGTCAAAAGGCCTTGGATTCTGCACGTTAAATAATAAAAAAAGATCGACTAATCATAAGCAGAAAATTTAAGTAACGTAGCTTCTGTTCTCTCGTGTTTCAGTAACCAGTTTTTCTGAAGTGGTAATGCAGCATCTACTGATTCTTGTCTCGTTTTTTACTTTCATCTTATTTTGAGACAAAATATCCATCACTAGTCACTTCTACAACACAAGATGTTTGTTTTAGTAATAACCAAGTTAATGAATGGAACAATTGAACTTTGAAAACGGAATTCATTTTATTTCTAAATCTATTTTAGTGTCTATTGCAGTTTATGTCTGTGCATACGATTGGGTGAGTCTAACAGTTTGAGCCCCCAGTCGTCATTGAAACGAGGCAGTTTTTGTCAAGCCTGATCTCAGGCGGTTTAAGCCAACCAAAGCATTGTGGGGGAGTTCGTGGCCCAGGGGCTTGTATGATGGACACTCGTCTGTCCAGCAGTTCTCAATTTACGATGGTGACAGTGGATTCGCACTGGGAAGGGCTCCCGTGGAGAAGGATTCTCGGAGAGGTCGCTGAGCTGGTGCATCAACTGGGGTTGGTAAGGGTACCAAGGAGTTGGGATGGAAGGGTTTTTCCACACCACATGGTTGCACCTGATTTGGCCAGGCGTAATGCCAGCAAGGACAGATAGCATATCCAAGCAGTTGGTGATCAATTGAAGGGCCTGGTTAATTACAGTGTCCACGAGCTTGGTATGACAGCTGTGGGGTTGGTGACACTGGCACCACAGTTGCTCTCGGCCAGTTTCTTTATCAGATTCACTCTTTTACTTGCCTTATTAGCAAGGCCCTGTAGATGTAGCTTAAATGTGGGGCTACGGTAGAAAGTTACTCCAAGGTAGACTGGTTCTTGATAAAGCTTGAGCTTGGAGCCTTTGTGCATGACGTAAATTGTATGCCTTATTTACAAGCTGATTAGCGATGAAGTTATGTGTTCAAACTTGCCGTAAAGTATTTCTCCCATCCTGAAAACAAGCTAGTATTAAGGCAATCGACCACGTTGGTTACAAGTTTAGATTTAAACTAATGAATTAGTACGAGGTATTCATTTGATTTACACCATAAATATGTGAATAATAGTCTTGTCATCTGCTGTTAATTTCCTTAGTATGTCCATTGTACGCTGGATTTTGTAGATGTTTCCAAACAGCTTCCATTTTCTAATTAGAAACTTACCAGTACCCAATCTATTTAAAATAGTTCAATCCTTTTGTTTTACCGAATATTACAGAATATCTGATTGGCTGACACCCTATTATTTTCCCATAGGCACAAACAAATATGGTAATGACGTAAAAAATAAGGTAGTTAGCTGCGAGACGACGTGGGCCATGCTTAGCCTAGGATGCGATTGAAGTAAATAGTTTCTACTTTCAGTATGCGAATACCTTTCAACTGCTTCCTTGCTTATTTTTCCAGCAGGATCATCGCTAAAAACAAACTGTTCGCTGCTTATCTTCATGGGGTAACACAATGCCTAACGAGAAACCAATTCAAACAAAGCATTTAAAAAATATATGAATTTTTGGATCACGCTGATTAAGGTAAGATAGTATTACTATTTCTATCGTGAGTTTTGGATTCCTGTTTAGTAATAAAAGCGTGCTAAACCTCAAGGTTTGAAAAGTTGTGATCGCCTTGCATCATTATCAAAATAAGGAGCTCATCATGAAATGAGAATCATGCAAGAAGCTCGGAAATCAAGCCAGATCACCCGCCATATATATTAAAATTAAAAAATTTCGGACTAAATTACTTTCGGAGAAACATTTTGTCCGAAACATTTAATCCCTACAAAACTTTTTAGAGTCCGAATATTTTTAGCGTCCGAAAATATTTTTAGTAGGATATAAAGAATGTACATCAACAGTTTGTTTATAGTTTCTCACAGCTTGATGTTACACCGTTAAAAAGTTTGCCCTTGATAAATAAATGCACTTCAACCGATTCAATCTTCGTCATCTTCATCATCAGTCAATAATTACGACTGTCTCATCATCTTCATCCTCGTCATTGCCAGTATTCTGATCCTCTGGGCCTAGGGAAATATCTTCTTCAGCGTGTAGTGAGGCAGCTTAGATAGCGCATTTTGTTTGAAAGATTTAGTAGACTAAAATGCGTTGATTGGATACTTTGGATGTAGTTTACATTGATGTTAAAACAAAGACGCCAGTTTTAAAATTCATTAACACCAATCAACCGTTTGATTTGCACAAGCAGGTTAAAAAAACTTGTTTGTATTTACCAGTCAAATTTCTGAAAACGAACTGAATGGACCCGCACTAGATGTAAATGAACTGATCATTTTGTTTGAATTTGTTTTTTTTTACCTTGAGACAAACGATATCATACTGAAAAACGTTTGTAATTGGCGTCAGAACATGTTTATAATAAAATTATTTTGTTGCAAAAAGTGTCCAAAACTTTTGTCCGAAATTAATTTATCTAAAAATAAACAGTCCGAAAGATTTTTGTTCGAAATTTTTTGGTGCAAATAAGTTCATACAAACAGTCAAAATCTATTTTTGTTATTCATGGAAGATCAAGTTCAGATATAAAACTGCCAAAGCAAAACAAATGAGCGATACCTGTGGATAATTCTCGGCTATAGCCTGCAGTATACCATGCACAGCGGTTCCTTCTCCTTTGTCCAGTAGTGCAACCATTTGACTGATCCAACCAATAAACATCCAGCAAGGAACATCACAAGACTGAAACAAAGAAAAAAAACAAAATAGATGAACCACCTGCAGCCGACTCGCTCCAACTAGCTGTTGCTTCAAAGCTCAGCTGGTCAGAGCACTGCAGAAGTACGGGAGGTTCGAACACATTTTGAGTGAAAATATTTTTTCAGACTTTTCTGTCGCACTTGCGTAAATTGCGTACATAACCGTGAAAGTCATTTCATACCGCCATTACTAATAACCAGAAACCGTAGATAAGCGCCGGCTCCATGGGCCACTAGGCTCGTAAAAGATTTAGCTTTACTAATAACCAAGTTCCAACCACACAGCACACCTCGCACCTAAACTACATTTGTTAAAAAAAAACATTGTTGTCACTGCAACGACGTCTTACACGTAGAAACTTTGAAAAGGGAATAGGATTGAGGGGATGTGAGGATGAATACAAGAAATATGAAATAGGCTTGTAATGAACGCTGGTGCTAAGATAACTGGCAGTGATACTAACCGAGACGTCATGAAAAGTAACAGAAGTTTCACTGATTTCCCAAGTAAAATCAAGTGATGGGTGAAAATAATTGACATAAGAGAAAAAAGATTCAAGGTCAGGTTTGCTGCAAGATGTAGCACCAAAACAATCAATGTAGCGTCAAAAAAATTCGGATTTAGGCCCGGAGTTTAGTTCGAAAATAAGTTCTCCAATAAAACCAACAAACAAATTAGCGTAACTAGGTCCTATCTTAATGCCTATAGCTACACCATTGATCTGTTTAAAATAACGACCATCAAAATAATGAGAATAAGTTCTTCTAGGCACAATAAAGTTTCAGTGGCAGGTTCTAAAACAGTATGGCGATCAAAAAATGTTTCAGAGTACGAAGACCCTCGTCATTAGGAATGACAGTATAAAGCGACTTAATGTCCATAGTGAAGAAAAACTTGGTATCAAATCAGCCTCATGTTTCCATATTCTGTTCCTGCATTGCCATTACTGAGGGCACTTTTCTTTTATCAATGTCTTTCATACTTTGAGGAATGACATTTGTTTTGAATTTTATTCTCATTGTATCTATCGACTCCTTGTCTTGTTTTTCGTGTTTTATCATACTCTTCAGTTCCTTCCATTGTTTTTTCCACCATCTTTATGCCACTTTTTCTCGCCCCAACTTTACAGAGTAGAATATTTCCAGTGTTTCTTTGCATACTTGTCTGCCTCGTATTTTATAGTGATCCATCCCTTCGCTATATACTTCGCCATTCAAAGATTTTTTGGATCCAGAAATTGCCCATGTAATAAACGACATTTACTTTTTTTATCTCCAAAAACATCAAATTTTTTAATCCAATGCAACCACTTTCTATTGGTAAGTAGAGTCGTTCATTGCTTTGTCTGTCGTGAATTCCAGTTTATTGCAATCATTTTGTCCAATTCGTCCAGTTCATCATCTGTCAGATTGCTTCAACGTAAGCCTCCACGGGTACCACTCTTGGGGAGTAGTGACAGACCGTGTTGGAATCCGAGTTAGAGTTAGACTTGAGTTGGACCCGACTTACATCCCGAGCTCAAAGAATATGCAAAAAATTAAATTTGAATTAATTTACAGTTAATTATAATAAGTTAATTAGTTAATAGTTAATTATAGTAAGTTGTTTTTTCTTATGCACTTTGTCCACACCTCAAACAATTTGTAATAATTTGTACATTTTCATTTCGAACAATTAAAATACTTGAATATCGAGGATCGAGGGTAGAGGATAACATGCATACCTTCCTTCTAAAAGCCTCCAATGTTTCTGGATACTTCTCAACCAGGTGCAATAATCGCGGAAATCTCTGCCTTGCCTCTGCAGAGTTATAGCTCATGGCTTTCAGCAGGTATCGAACAATAATACCAGGAAACAACTGAAACAGAAGATTATATCATACAATATAACTCGGTTTCTGTAGTTTTAAGAAAAAAGTCTTTGATTTCCCCCGGAAGGGACACTGATATTGCAGATTACCCCATAAGGTTGGAAAGCTGAGTTACATTAGTGAGAAAAGAAGGTCGCACAAATATTTAAACCTCGGTACAGCTGGGGAACGAACTGGGAACCTTGTGTTCAGAAAGCAGAGATCTTACCAGCTGCGTCAACAACGCCCGCCCCGCTTCAAACTAGTAGATTATTGAAAATCTCGCATTTTGAATGGTTACGCCACAACAGGTATTTTTCAAAAAATACAAAATAGTACGTGTTCTTGTTTTGTTTTGAGTTCATGGTTTATATGTATCTTTATGAGCAACATGTTTCTTCATTTGCCTCATTTTTCATTCACTGTTATATTAAAAGGAATATTTTCTGATTTTTGATTAACTAAGAGCTGCAGAATTTCAGTTACACTTAAAATATCTATGAGCAATTGTTTCAGTATATGGTAACCACAATGGCACTGTCGTCACTTTCAAAAACGTCGCGGAAAGATTTCCTGATTTTCAAATTAAAAAATTCAAGAATGCAAAAAAGATTAGAATCGCAATAAGAAACAAGACACTGTACACAGCGTACACTGGGTTGCCTCTAGCAAAAATGAAATTATTTAACACGTGGGAGAGGTTTTTACTCGTGCCATGCCGCAAGGGCGCACGAGTCTAAATTTAGGGAGGTAATTTAATTTTTACTCGGTGGTAGAGTTTGCAAAGTTGTACAGCCTTATCCCTTCCTTAGCCACATTTACATGTTGAATTCCAAGAGAGCCAATCATGTTATGCGAATCCATTTGGTAAACCTTGTGCGAGAATTCAATTTTTCTCATGGAGAAAACAGAAAAAATCACTCCATTAAAGACTGGATTGCCACAGGCAACCCAATAAAAATTGAACTTTGAAAAAACGTATTTGTACAAAGTTTGCTACAACAGGCTGATACCACAGTACTACAGTATTCACTAGGACAATATTGTTATTATTGTGGTGATTCTTCAAAGAAAATCTCAAATACTGCACTTGTTAAATCCAACAGGGCAAAACAATATCAAGTGATGGATACTCAAGACCAAGAAGTACACCTTACCTCAGTATCAATTTCCGATGCTTCGCTTTCACCTAAAAATAAGAATTTATCATATCAAAATCATCAACAAAGAAAAACTGTTCCCAAAAATATATACTAACGCTATTTATACAGAATATTGCACATTGGAGATCTTAAGCCATACAAAAGAAGCATTACATACAAGCAAACTCAGAGCCATTACATTTTTCCAAGTAGATTTCGTCTTCCAAAGAAAAAGGTTGTCTTGAACACCCAACACACGAAACCGTCTCAACTTACTGTCTTCCTTTTTCTTCAAAGCATCATCGCAGAAGTTCACCATCGCAATCATTGCTTCCACCATTCCTTCACTAAAAATAAAAGAAAGCAAGATTTGTCTAGCAAGAATTAACTGTTTAAGTAAAATGAAAAAATATGTTTATGTACTTTCAACTAAAAACTTATTGCCAAATTATTTCAGACATACAGTTTTATCAAAAACACTGGAAGATTTGATCATTATTGGAATAGTCTTTTAATAATGTAATATTATTACCATAGTTGTTGTCTATAAGTCTAACGAAAAGAAAAGAAAAAAAATGTGAGAATGTTAACTAATGTTAAAATCAGCCACTTACCAACCCGGGAAGGATGGAAAGCTGAGTTAGCTTAGGTGGAAAAGAAAGTCACACAAGTATTTAAATTTCAGCAGAGCCGGGATTGAACTGGGAACCTTGTGGTCGGACAGCAGAGATCTTACAACTGCGCCAATCATACCAACCAACAGTGATTATGAACAGCTTAATTAAGCTCCGCACCTGCTGTCAGAAGATATTTGCACATCCTCTGTATCTCTTTTCATTGCCTTGACAGCTGATTGAAGTGACATGAATGATCGAGTCATCAATTGACTCACAAACTGTAGGAAAACACAACAAAATAAACAAAGACGTCCAAAAAAAATCTTATAAATATTTAACCTAAACCTATCAAAGAAAGTAACACTTTCACTTTAGGCTTTAGGTAAGCGTAACACGTGGTGGCAGTGTGGCTAAAGGTCAGTAGTCAGAGTATTGAGTTTGCATGAGGATGTCCCGGGTTAATATATCATTCCGTCTTGATTCTTCTGAATCAAAATTACTTCTACCCTCTGTAAACAGCTAGTTCCTGTCAGCTGAGGTATTGTATTGTGACGTGTTTATTTCAGGTTCAGTTACCCTAAAAACCAAGTTCAAACATCTATTATCATCATCATTGCCTTCGTTGTCATCATCACCTTCATCATTACCCTCAGTATCACTGTTATCATCGCCATCATCATCGTCGTCATCATCATCATAACAATCTTCGTCCATCACTACCATCTTCATTATCGTTGTCGTCATAATAACCATCTTTATCTTTATCACCATCATCTTCAGCAACACCAACATCGTCGTTGTCATCACCATCCATCATTCCTGAATGCGTATTACCTCTTACCATGCTCTTTATTTTCGAAGGTGTCTGATCGAGCCGTTCATGGCCACAACACTGTCAAATGTCTTAAGTGAGAGAGTCAACTTAACAAAATCCAGCTATATTCAGCTAGGGGCTAACTTAGCTAGTGTTTGCTACATCGGGAGTTAAAAACTCTTTTAAGCCTATCAAAACCTTTGATGAGCACCAACCTTTGATAGCATTATATGATATATGATAACATAAGAAATTTTGGTGTTGGTTCGAAAACTTACTTCCTTTGGTGAGGAGGCGAAGTTGCATCCACATAAAGACGCGAGAGCAATTTTCTTTTCATTTTTCAGTGATGAAAGGACATCTCCTGTTCAAAAACACAAACAGGTTTCTTAAGTTTTTTTTTTCAACAGAGCATACATATATGAGATTATAGTTTGATTTTAATTTGCTACATAAAATTCCCTCGTTACATTCCCAACGTAAAAAATTTAAGCAAATTCAAAACTTGACTAACGCAAACCGATACATTTTAGGTAAGTTTAAAAGAAAAGATTGACAAAACAAACAAGGCCAATAGATAAAAATATAAGGTTTATAAAAGTGTTTAATAAGTTTAATACTTCTAAAAGCAAAAGCCTAGGAAAATTAAAAAGATTTATGCCAAAAGAACACTGTATTACTCGCTAAAGCACCATTCCGATATCTATATAAGAACTGCATACTAGTAAAGTACCTTACACTAATACATCAACAGAAGCTAAGTACAGCTGTATGAGAGAACTATTGAAACAGTCAACAATGATACCCACCATCTAGCAACACAGCTTGGGAAATGATGTCAAATGATCGACTTCTTAGAATGTGGTGTCTTTGTCCTGTCATAGCGTCATTTTCTAGCAATGTGTTTCCACTATATTCGTCTAGGAGGATGGAGTAATCCTGATTTAGGACAAATTAAACTATCCTACCACTGGCTAATATAAGAGAATACATGTTGTACCAAAGAATCGAAACTTGTCAAAAACAAAACACTACTTGTCTCAAACAATTAACATCACGCTAAAACAATCACAACAACTTGAATGATCTACTATTCTTAACTAGACTCTCCAATCAACAATCGACAATACTCCTTCCGAATACTAATTTTTTTCTCGCCCAAGGCTAGTTTACAATGCTTAACATTATTTGAGGAGTCAGTGCTAAGTTGATTGGAAAGCTTCAGAATCACGTTTGCGTGAGACGCAAAATGACAGCTGGTCACATCCTGGTCTTTACATAAATTGGGCAATACGGTTGCTGATCATTCTTAGAAGTTCAACTTCAGTTATTCAGCTCTTTTTACCTTTTTACACAAAAATAAAAATATTTGTTTTCAAAACAAGGATTTTAGTTACACTAATTGTAAAAAAGGAAAAAAAAAACAACCACGATAAACATTTTAACATGTATAGTTTCAACAAACTGGCAAAATTCAATACGGAAAAGGTGGTTGAACTTTTAGGAACATTGATTCCTTTTTTTATATTGAGACAAGCAATGAAGCAAATTTCATTTCCGAACATACAGCTTTGTAACTAGATAAAAATAAGGTAAAATCACATGCAAAAAGCACCAGTCTTCCCGTTCAAACACTAAATACGAGATTGCAAGTACAGCAAAAAACTGATTACAAGATCTGACCTGCCCTCCCGTACAAAAACACAGACTGCTTAAACACTCGGGACAGTTTTCAGTGCAGGTTATCCTCCAGCATAAGTTGATATCGTAAAAACTGCCGCAATAGTGTCGCCTGCATGAAATAAAAGCTTTATATGCAGCACTATTTAGAAAGACTTGCACGGAAAGTACAAAATAACACGATCTGTAGTAATACATGGAAAAGCTATTATTATACTTTAACTTGACAATGTTTTTAATTTTTAAATTGCAAAACAAAAAAGCAGCATTGGATTACAGGTACGCACGTGCTATCGGAAAAGTGTCAAATTCACTTTCTTAGGACAGCACAAGAGCTGAAGGCAAAATGTTATGTCTTATTGCTGTCTTTCGTTTTCAAAAGAGCATCCACTATCTTACCTAACTGGGTAATGAAAAGAAGAGCATCCACTATCTTACCTAACTGAGTAAAGAAAAGAAGAGCATCCACTATCTTCCCTAACTGGGTAGTGGAAAAAGAGCATCTACTATCTTACCTAACTGGGTAAAAAAAAATAAGAACATCTACTATCTTCCCTAACTGGGTAGTGGAAAGAAGAGCATCCACTATCTTACCTAACTGGGTAAAGAAAAGAAGAGCATCCACTATCTTCCCTAACTGGGTAATGGAAAGAAGAGCATCCACTACCTTACCTAAGTGTGTAATTGAAAGAGGAGCATCCATTATCTTACCTAGTTGGGTAATGGAAAGAAGAGCATCCACTGTCTTACTTAGTTGGGTAATCGAAGGAAAAGCATCCATAATCTTACCTAACTGTGTAATAGAAAGAAGAGCATCCACTATCTCACCTAATTGGGTAATGGAAAGAAGAGCTGCTTCAACCGCTTCAACAGAAGTTTGGCAAGCGGCTTTCTTGATATGAACCTTAGCGTATGAATGGGTCCATAACAGTAGAAGTTGGCTGTCACCACCTAGATCCTATATAGACATATATATGAAAAATAAGTCATTAAAAATAATCCGTAAATACAACATCAAATATCCAAATAGCAGTTCTTTTCTGACGAAAACATCAAACATTAAAACAAATGTTATAAACATCATTTATCAGATTATATTTATCATAAATGCTTTCTTTCAATAAGATGATAGAGAACATTATTTACTTTTTAAATATCATGTTATTGACAAATAAGTAACAAATTGTACTTACATCTGTAATTGTTTTTAACGCCTCACGTAGATACTTCACAGCGACTGGAAAGTTGGACTGGCAAAATAAAGGATTTTTAAAATTCTTTTTCTTTAATAATTGAAAACCAAAAAACATAAGGCAATAAAAAAATCCTTAAGTTTAGAGAAATTTCTAAATGAAAAAAAGGCAACAATGCCATCTCACAGAAATATTTTGAAGAAATCATTTAGGCATTACACAATAAAATATGTTAGTTCTAAAAGTTACAAATGAAAGAATTGGATTATATCAACGAAAAAAACCCCACAATCTTCCCTTTTAAACTAACCTGAACTTTTGCTGCTTCCACTATACGAAGCTGAAGTAAGGCTTCTTCCCGAGAGAATAAAACTTTGTGTGTTGCAGGGCTGACAAAAGAACCTTGGCTGTCTACATCCATTGATTCACATCTTTATACAAGAAAACCAAGTGGACATTTACTAAGAAAGCCTTACATGATCCAATAATCAAGGCACTTAAGAAGCGTTAGGGACACATTATTATTAATATGTACTGGCGTTATTATAATTACCATCTGCTATAAAAAACACACCCTAAATATGCAAAATCAGATACATAACGACGCCATTTAATTGTAAAACAAATATTAATAATACATTTTTACCTTCTTGGTCAGGTTAGAATCGAACGATTTAAAATTCAAAAACCTTAAAATTGTTGGGGTTCCGTAAGTTAAAGTTCAATAAGTGCATCGCCGTATTGGTTTTAAACTTAATAAGACGGAGTCTGCCCTCTGGGTGGCCCAGAATCAGCTACCTCTTGGTTGAGGAACTCAAATTATGGAATTGAAGAGACCAATTTCCATAAAACTGGGACATCAGAATAAGGTAGTGACATCGGTGGTGTAGTTCTTCACGCCCATGATTCCACACAACAGAACTGCAATGCTGAGAAAAGCTGTAGCACTGATCCTTTTTTAACGAGGACAGAAGTGAGCAAATAATCAATTAATGTCTTTTTGATGGTGTTTCTCCTTACCCACTTGCTTCGCCGCCACTTTCTCCTAACTTTTTCTTCAGTTTCTCCATATAAACAAACCTAAGGGTTAGGGAATTAGAAAAATTTAAAGTAATACCTCTTTTGCAACAGAAACGTATAATTATAAAGATAAAAATGACAATTACCTTTCATTGTAACATAGACCCTATTCATATATGGGGGCTGTCTACATTCAATGAGCCCAACTAAACTCGTTTTGACTAAAATACTATTTTGAAAGTTATCTCAACGAGGCTAGTTAGGCTAAAAAGACAAAACAATGCTATGATCGCTATGTCTCTAAAAAGACAAAACAATGCTATGATCGCCACTTCTAAGGTATACACCAATCACCTGAGTACTTGTAGAATAACTTTAATAAACTATATCGATGTGCTTTAGCGATTAGATAAATGCGATGTCTGGAAAACGGAAAGTGGAAATGTTTTATGATCATTTCCAGTGGTAGTTTAACTTGACATCGTTTTGGGAGTTAACCCTTTATTAAAGAAATCCACATAACTTGAAGTCTCTTAAGGTTACGGTACGCTTTGAGCAGTGTTTTCAATTTATAATTCATATCTTCTTTGTTATATACGTCACACACCCTTCAAACCGTTGGAAAGGTTATGAAATTCTCTAAATAATTGTATAAATTGGTTTTTCGAAATTATTTTTGTAAGCGGAGACGACCTCGTTATTCTATTGCGGAGTTCCAACTAACCAACATTTTAATTTCTGGAACATTTTTTGTTGTTAAAAAAATAATGTTAAAACTTAAATTCCAAAACGGTGTCGGGGATTTTTAATAGCATGCGACATTAAATTTTTAGAGCTGATTCAACAAACTTTTACATTTTGAAAACATAAAAGCTTAGAATTGACTTTATAATAAAAAAACTAAATTGAATTTCCGGATTTCCTGACACCGTTTTGGAGTTCATGATATAAACTATCATTGAGCCAAATTTTGATTGAAAACTGATTGAGTTTTTTAACTTTTTATAAAGCTGCACGTAGTGTTAAAATTTATTTCGAAAAAAACGTATTTGAAATAACATCGCCAACTAATTTGTTTTACTGTCGGTAACAGTTTTACTTGAAATATCTCACGAACCAAATTAGCATTTAAAAAGATTTTTTTTTTTTATCTATTTTACCTATCATTTTCACTCTTCAAGGAGCATACGACGAGACACAGATCTCTCATATGTTAAAAGTATCTATTTTACCTATTCTTTTCACTCTTCAAGGAGCATAAGACGAGGCAAAGATCTCTCATATGTTAAAAGTATCTATTTTACCTATTCTCTTCACTCTTCAAGGAGCATAAGGTGAGGCACAGCTCTCTCATATGTTAAAAGTATCTATTTTACCTATCCTTTTCACTCCTCGAGGGGTATAAGGTGAGGCACAGCTCTCTCATATGTTAAAAGTAACTATTTTACCTATCTTTTTCACTCCTCGAGGGGTATAAGGTGAGGCACAGCTCTCTCATATGTTAAAAGTATCTATTTTACCTATCCTTTTCACTCCTCGAGGAGCATAAGTAAACTGAACCACATCTGTTCTTTCAGACTGAACAAGGAAAAGTGTGGATGTGATACATATAACAAGAGACCAACATTTTTTTTATAACATCAATGAAATCCATCTATTAAAAGTTATTATAGATACTGATAGAGTCAATGTCAATCCACTTTTTTTGATTGGGTGAAATAATAGGAAAGTGGGCATTCGTCCCCCCATCAAAATTAGCATAAAATTACATTAATTATTTCCTTTTAATTTGCATAATTTATTTATATCCATATTTATTCCTAATGAAATTTTCATTAATTTATTCCACCTCATTAAACATTAATTTATTCCAAGGTCAAGTGACAAAATTTTTCCACCCCTCCCCCTCAGGTTCCCCAACCCTCCCCTCCTATGGAAAAAAAAATTCCTAGGGTCACGCTGAAAAAATGGGATCTGATTTTGAGATATTTGAAAAAACCTCGGGGGAAGCGAAAATTTCCCAGGTGAGGAAAACGTGAAATAAAAGTTTGAGATAGGGTAGAAATTGGTAGATCATAGATCTCTAACAAAGCAAAATGGTAAACTTGGAAAAGCTAAGCGAGAAAACATTGAGAGCTATCATCAAACCTCAAAGCATCAAAGGCTGGGGAACAATGAGTAAAGATCAACTCATTGAGGCTTTTAAATCCAATATGATACATCTTGAAAAAATAAGAGTGAAAGAATTGAGAGCACTTGCTAAATTGAGAGGTGATATCAAAAATTGCAAGACAATGACTAAAGACGAACTTATTATCGCTTTTTTATCAGTTGATATTGAAGAACTAAGTGTGAAAATCTAAATTTCATGAAATAAAGGGGTGGAGGGGAATTAGTGAAGATGAGCTCTATGATGCTATTTCTTCCAATAGTTATATCTTGATAACATAAGTTTTAATGTGGTGAGAGCCATCGCAAATAAGAAGGGTACAGAAGGTTATAAAACGATGAGCAAAGAAGAACTCCTTGATGCTTTTTCATCATATGCTGAACTGAATGAGGTAAATGATGAAACTTTGAAAGCCTACGCCAAAAGGTTAGATGTTGTAGATTGTGATAAGATGTCAGCTGGTGAACTAGCCCAAGCTATATCTGACATTAACGAAAGATACAAAGTTATTGAAGAGATAACTAAAGAATTTACAATCAAATTTCAAGACCACACTCTTACCATTAATCAAAAATTCAAAATTTTTCAAGACACAGTTAATAAATCACATACCTGTTTTATACCCGTTGACAAACATCCACTCTTAAAATTTCTAAAATCACATCCAAAAAGTGTTGTAAGAAATATTGACAATCTTCCATTCTTTTGGAAATGAACGCTCCATGTTTTTTTTTGCTTCACACTACAGGAAGCAAATTCCTAAAAAGCACCTTAAAGGTTCTCCGAACCATCTCTTAGATTGTCAAATCACCCATAACACTATGGATAATATAACATCCAAAGTGTTAAAGCAAATTGCCCGTGAAAACGGTGTCAAAGGCTGGTCTAGTATGACAAAAGCCAAACTCGTCGAGTCTTTGCATTCAAAAGATTGTGGACAGCCTCAGGGTTACTGAGCTTAAATCCATCGCGAAAGTGCGGGGGATTGAAGGGTATAAAAATATGCGTAGAGAGGATCTTGTTCAGGCGTTAGAGGCATCCAACCCTGAGTTGAAGTCCCCATCCAGGGGGTGTCCAAGCCCACTGGCAAATTAAGTTTTACCTCTTTTAAGGCGGTTAGTTGAAAAAGCGGAAGTATCAGTACAAACGGAAGTCGAAAAATTGACTGACTGGGTTGTTGAACAAATTCCTGAACCCACCACCAAGAAGAAAAGGAGTGCTGTAACTCGGAAAATCAATAAGTTTTGAAGAAGGTAGAAGGGTTATTCAAAAGAATGACACGCTTCAAACCTAAGGTAAATAAGTCAGCACACGATGGATATGAGAAAATTTATCGAGTAGAAAGGACAGAAAGGATATGATAATATAACTTTATTCAATGAAGCTGAACCACAAATCATCAACCTTTACAAAAGGAAAAAGAAGCCGATTAAGACTACACTTCATTTGACTAATGAATTCCTAATGAAGGATCCAGCAACGGGGGCAGTTGATAAGATGGAACAGCACTTTCACAGTAAAGCAGTAGTGATCTATGAAACAACCAATATCGAAGAAATATACAGAGAAATGAGGGATGTTGTCTTGGAAAAGGCTATCTCCTTTGAAGCTAATAAGTCTGGATGGCAGTTTAGTCAGGTTCGCTACCTTGACATTAATATAGCACCATACACGCCTCCACAAGCGAGTAGCTATCTTCCTACTCCAAAGAGAATGCGTTACAGAAATGCGATACAAAACATCCAGAACCGATCTGATAACAAATGTTTAATGTGGACTATGGGTGCTTTTTTACGAGATTCTTTAGGTATCACGGTTCATAATCCTTAAAAGTTAAGTAAAGAGTTGAAAGAGTTAACTGAGAAAAGTTTTGATTTGACAGGAATAAAGTTCCTCACACCTTTGAAACAACTTGATAGGTTTAAGAGGCAGAATCCTGACTGGTTTGTACGTGTATGGTTATGATGAGGAAGAGAAGGATCCGTTTTCTGTATTGAGACCATCCAAGAATGCAGATGCAAAGTATAAAGTAACCATTATGGTTTTCAAGAACGAGTATACGAGTCACTATGCTTGGATCAGTAAATACAATGGTGCGATCTGAAATGACAAAACATCACGGTAGCTATGAATTTTGCCTAAGGTGTCTCTGCCACTTTTCGTCAAAGGAGAAATTAGAGAAACATCGCGAAGATTGTAGCAAGCTTGACGCGGCTAAAATTGAAATGCATGTGGAGAAAGATGGACAACCACCGTATCTATCCTTCGATTGTAAGAAGGTGAAAAAGAAACAGAAACTACCTTGCGTCGTTTATGGAGACATGGAATCCACCCTGCCTAAACTAGATACGTGTCAACCAAACCCTAACAAAAGTTATACTCAGCAATATCAAAAGCATAGAATTTTAAGTTGGGGTTATCTCATGCTTCCCTCAGATGATAAGCTTTTCAAACCTGTCATGAAAACACGTACAGCAACTGAAGATGGAGAAGATATGGCTGGAGATTTTTTTAGGTCATTAGTGGCTGACATCAAAGAGAACCTTGAGACAGTTGACTATAATGTACCTTTAGATAAGAGTACAATAGATTGGGATGACTTTAATAATGCAACGGAGTGTCACATATGTGAGGGTATAGAGGGACCGCTAGATAAAGACAGAGTGAGGGATCATGATCACATCACGGGTAAATACAGAGGTGCAGTACATAACAAATGTAACATGCATTACAGGTTACCAAATTTCACTCGTGTATTTTTTCTGGTAAGGAGAAGGGTATTATGCATGAAATTCGATTCTTAGACACGAATAGGTTCATGCCATCTTCTCTCGCAACCCTAGCAGACAATCTTCCCGAAGAGGATTGCAAAAATCTTGTACGCTACTATGAAGGTGAGAAGTTTACCTTGATGAAGCAAAAAGGAGAGTATCCATATGATTGGGTTGACTCCATTGAGAAATTTAAAGAGACTCGACTTCCACCTAAAGAAGTATTTTATAATAGACTAAATGACGCTCATATAACAGACGAAGGTTATCAGCATGCTGAAAAGGTCTGGGATGTCTTTGACATGAAGACCTTCAGAGAGTATCATGACAAATATCATGAGACAGATATTCTCCTATTAGCTGATATCTTCGAAAATTTCAGGAAAGTGAATATGGAGTATTATGGTTTAGATCCTGCATGGTTTTTCACAAAACCTGGACTAACCTGGGATGCAGGACTAAAGTATACAAAGTCAAGTTGGAACAGTTCGTAATTCCTGAGATGGCAAATTTTATTGATAGTATGATCCGTGGTGGAGTATCAAATGTGCCCTTGAGGTATGCGAAGGCAAACAACCCGGACATGGAAGATTATGATCCTAGCAAACCGTCAATATATTTATTCTATATAGACGTAAACAACTTGTATGGTAAAGCTATGATGGAGAAACTACCATATGGTGGTTTCGAGTGGGATTATGATATAATAGAATATCTATCAGGTGAAGAACTTACTAATAAAGTTCTCGCTTATATTGAAAAGTTGAATAAGAATGGTAAAGGTGCCTTCTTTGAAGTAGACCTTACATATCCTGAACGCCTTCATGATCTTCACAATGATTTTACTCTTGTTCAGACTGAAAATGTTAAAGTTGGGAAAGTGACTAAGCTCATCTCTAATCTCAATGACAAAGAAAACTATCGACTTCATTACAGGACGCCCCTGTACTATTTACGTAAAGGAATGGTACTTACCAAGGTTCATAAAGTTCTAAGATTTAACGAATCAAATTGGTTAGCTCCCTATATTGAGTTGAACAGCAAGTTAAGGGCTCAAGCAACAAATGACTTTGACAAGGAAAACTTCAAGATTATGAACAATGCTTATTAGGGGAAGACCATCAAGAATGTAAGGAATCATGTCAATATTAAATTAGCGACAAGTCGAAAAGAGGCAAAGAAATGGATCAATAAACCGAACTTCAAACGCGACAAAATTTACCATGAAAACTTTTCTCTCATTCATATGCATAAGACGAAGGTTGTTCAGGACAAACATAGGTATATAGGCGCTAGTGTACTTGAGTTGGCCAAACTTCCTGTTTATGAAATGCTTTATGAGTACTGCAAAGAAAAGTGGGGTGATGACGTTGATTTGTGTATGACAGACACAGATAGTTTATTACTCATGATCAAGGGTAAAGATGTGTACAAAGACATTGCAGCTGACATGCATGAAAGGTTCGACACCAGTAATTATCCAAAAGATCACCCATCTGGTATTGAGGTGGGTGTGAATAAGAAAGTACCAGGTATGTGGAAAGATGAGTCTGCAGGTCAGGAAATAGTGGAATACGCTGCTGCACGACCTAAATGTTATGATATCTTAATGGATCAATTTAGTAATAAAATGTAAAATCTACACCGTAAAAAAGAGAGAATACTTACTGATGTTTCGGACGTTAGTCCTTCGTTGGAGTATGTATGTCCCCTTTACTCCGACGAAGGACTAAC
>JAOBBB020318301.1:0-10561 GCA_025331005.2 Zoanthus gigantus | reverse complement strand
TACTTTGTGTCGTAAGCTTTCGTTTTGTGAACCAAATCAGCTTTTATCATGAAACATTTTTATACACATGGACATATAATTATGTTGTATTTGTTTTAATATTATAGTTGATAATATTTATAATAATGTCATTTTCATTATTCTTCTTGTTTGCTTCTCACCTCCCCTCTCATCTTTTCTCTGTAAATCAAATAATAAAATTATAACAGCCCTAACAGCTACTTAACTCGATTAGCATTTGCTATTTTTAAGTAGCTGTGATCCTCAACTATTTCTGATATTAGTATTACAATAAAGTAACTTGTACATAATGTAACACCATGAGGACACAAATAAAGTATTGTTGTAAAGGAAACAAAACGTTCTTTTCGCGTTCATTTGTGAGCATTATTTATAATATTTATCTCATCTCAATTTTTATATATATATCAGCGACTTTTTTGTTTCATTTTTATCTGATGAAGGCTGTAGTATACGGTGGCCCACAAGTGTCACGGCATAACTTACTGTGTCACGGCACAACTTACTGTGTCACAGCACATTACTATCTTACGGCACAACTTACTTTCTCACGGCACAACTTACTTTCTCACGGCACAATTTACTTTCTTCATGGCACAATTTACTTTCTCACGGCACAACTTAGTTTCTCACTTCAAAAATTACTTTTTTATTGCAAATAATAATTTTTTACTGGTCACGGCACAATTTACTTTCTCACGGCACAACTTACTTTCTCACGGCGGAAGTAAATTTTCGCGGCGGAAGTGCAAGAAATCAGGACAAAAGAACCTAATCCCCACTCGGCATAGTTCCCTGCCAAAATCGTTTTAGTTTTCCGTCATGGCTGCCGACAGTGAAGATGTGGTGTAAGTATGAATTATTCATATTTTTGCCAAGTTATTTGAATATCCAGAAAGGGCTATTATTAGCATGCATAATAGAAAGTGTAGATTCCTATAGAACCTGTATAAAAAGAGACGAGAGAGCTAAGAACATATTTCATTGACTTTCCACCGTCCCAGCCACCGACATGGCGACAAGCCCCGAGCTTGATGATTGTGTTGCCCGGAACGTGTTCTCAGTTGTTTGTTGTAGAAATGGATTGTTTTTTTTATTATCCTGACACAGGTGTTCGCCATTGATTTTATCAGGGTAAAGCGAAACTCCAACTTTCATCAAAACACTGCAAGCTGCGGGCAGCGGGATGGTCGTGAATGTAGTTGTGCTTTTCATCAAAAAAAATATAAAATCACTAAATCAGAATACCAATTGACGCATTTTCTGGTACCAAGAAAGAAAGAAAGACAGCTTTGAATATTTTTTCAGTATTTTTGGCTGAATCTGATATAAACAACAACATCATTTGGACTCACTTCTTTCTTTCATACTTTGGTAGGATGTATGATATTTGGGAGGGGAGGGGGTAGAACTACTACAAAGCATGACCAACGAAAATATATTAGACCTGACATAATATATAAAACAGTTTTGCTTGCATGTTTTATTTTATTTGATATTTAGAATGAACTATTTTCCAGTGGTTTGGATACAAGCAATAAAACAGAACACAAAATATTATTCAGATGCCTTTTTTGAGTTTCCCCAATTTCCAGACCATGGGAGTGTTCTCCCTCTCCTTCCGTGTAAAATCTCTTGATGTCAAGGTAAGGTGGTGAGAATTGGGCATGTATTGTTTCTCCAATGCCCAGCCCCAATGGTAGTCATTTTTGGCCTGTCATGTGAGAGTACTGTTTAAACATTACATTTTAAGTGATCAATATACATTCATATTCGGAAGAGTCAGTTGCAAACTTAATGGACTTGAATGCATGCAGTCAGTTATTGATTCACAGAAGTGACTTGTTTTTGTCTCCAGGTTTTGCAGCAGTTGTTCTGCAAAAATATGCTTGAGTGCCAGATTTTGCTGGAAATGCAAAGCTGACCAGCAAAAACTGCGGCCACCTGACTCGTCACCAACGGTAGTCAGCAGTAGGTCATGGAATCCATCGATTTCCTTTGGCCGTCCAGTCCAAACACTGCACAAGGACAAAGGAACTAAACCATTGTCTTTGGCCGAATTCGTCTGTGAGAAAACTAAAAAGCACCAGGGTAACAAACCACCTGCCAAAAAACCTAAGATTGAGGAGCCTGTAATGATATGGATTGATCTGATGGAGTTCAAAGACCAAATGAAACCTGTTTGGGGGAAGCGGTCCCAATTGAAGTGCCAAAGGCTGCTGGGTACCCCGAAATCCTGGAAAAGGCTGTTGAAAAATGGGCGAGAAATGATAGAAACTTTGACGGTAAGGCAAACTATATTGTTCTATATAGTGATGGCCAGCATGCTCGTATGTTGCCTGGCAAAATAGACTTCTTTGAACTTGAAAAATACAAGAGAGAAGTTGGCAAAGACTTCAAGCGCATCACTCTGTTTTCGGCACTTGAGAGCGAGTACAATGAGTTTGAAGGAATTCCTAACTATGAAGAATCACCTCCAAGGTCACCACCTTTCATACCTGGAGGAGATGAAGGTGCTGAATCCCAGGAAATTACTAAGCAGGTGAAGAAGGATGAAGAGCTAGCAAAGAACCTCCAAGAGCAATTTGACAATGAGGTACCTATGAGTGTAAAATTGGGTCCAAAAGAAGGGGCAAAGGAAGATCATAAAACTTCTGGTAGTAGTGCTGGAAATGACCAAGTGGAATGGTAAAGTTTTCCCGAAATTTTAATTGCTTTGTTTTACAGTCACATAAGATAAAGTGCAAAGTTATGTTTTAGCTCAGTAAACACAAATGTGCAGTTTTCAGCCAGTGGCAACATTTTTATATAGGATGTAAATATTAAAAAACCAATAACCATATTTTTGTTTGTGAAAGCAAACATGACTTTTGCCAAACTGCTGAACTTCACCTATGCATAGTAGGTTACATCCAAACAAAACATTTTTAAAATGTAGGGCAATAAACTGCTTGTACAAGGTTAGTGTAACAGTGAATATTCATATCTTCGCCAAGATTTTTACAGACAGCCACTGGTCCCTAGGCTTGCAGAAGCACTTTGACTTGAAATCCCAATGCATACCCCTCCCACTTAAAACTGACTGCGAAATAAATGTATAAATTTTATTTCTTTTCTGCAGTCTTGATGATATTTTAAGCACCCTCTACAGAAGAGTAGACCAGGAATCAACAATAACTATAAAGGTGGCAAGAAAGGGTATCATGTGGGAAGGTTTAAGACAGCTGAGAAGAAGGAAAAACTTAGATGGATTGCTATCAGTGAAGTTTTTTGGAGAAGATGGGATTGATACTGGAGGTCCACGAAAGGAGTTTTTATCAGGTAGTATTTAACATTACTTGGTTGATCTTGTTGGCTGATTTTTTAACTCCACATTACCATAATCCTAAGTGCACATAAACCCTGGGGCTCAGTGTGTTCACTCAAAGGGCCTTTTTGTCTGGTCTTCTGGGGGGGGGATTATATTATCTTTTTAGAAGACGTTTAACCACTGACAAGTTCAAATGACCAGTTCCAAGAACCTGCAGTCTAAAGGCCTCTAAAGTTAGTGTTGATATCACTGTATGACAAATACCTTATGTCCTCTAACATGCCCCCCCCCCTCCCCCCATCCACCCGCCCTGGTGCTCTACAGCTTTAAGGCCTTCTGCACTGGAGGCTTATCAGATGGGGACTTATTAGAAGGTGGCGGCATGTTAAAGTTCCCTCTTCTGTATACTGTAAAGTGAGAAAAGTATTTCAATTTAATCACTGTGAACACTGATCACAAAATGGTTAATAGTTCTAAAATCAAAAGTGCAATTTATATGGCTGATATTTTGGTATAAATTCATCTAAGAATGTTCCAACTAATTAAAGTAACTTTAACCAATGAATTAAACAGCCAATGATATGGTGAGTTCTTGTTAAAGGTTGAGGACATTTCTCACAGCTCAGACTGAAGACTTATTAGTAGTAGGGCTTAATAGAGGGTGAGGCTTACAGTAATAGGGGAAATATGGTAAATGTCAAATCTCATGTACCCTATGGTACAGTAATTATTATGAATACTCTAAGCCTCAGATTATATTGCTGGTTGAAGGAAGCTTACAATTTAATATCTGAACAAAGTTTTGTGTTTCAAAAGCTTGATGTTAAAGAGCCAAGTGTTTATACACAGGAGGCTTATACACGAAGGTTTATGGTATATTTAAATATAAAATAATATTTGATTGTTCTGGGCATTGACATTTAAATGAATCTTATAAAATGTAAAATAGATTGTTTGTTATATATTGATATATACCCATAATTTTAGAGTTGTATGTCATTGACAAGTTAAATTTTATCAACCTTTGTTATTCTATATAGCTATAGCTGGATAACAAAAAAAAATCATTTTTCCTTTTAGTTGTATCATTGTTCATCTTCTCTTTCTAGAAATGTTGGCAAATTTGGAGACCACTCTCTTTGAGAAATCTGGAAGTGTTGGTTCCTCTCCAGTCCACCATGTGGAAGAAGTTGAGAATGGGTCGTTCAAAGCCACTGGGAGCCTTATGGTGATAACAGTACTTCAAGATGGTCCACCACCTTCCTTCTTGGTTTAAGTGATTGCTTTCATTGGATGCAAAATACCTTACAGAAACTCCCAAACGTTAGCCCCTTTATACTGTGTTAACATGCTGTCCTGAATCATTTATAACAAGAATTTCTTTCAAAATATCACTGGAGCGACGAAATAAGAAAAGAAAAACAATTACAGAAAAGCTAATCGAATTAATACTGGATCATGCATCTCATGCATTGCTCCAGTAATCAAGATTTAATACTGCAACAGAACATTTTTTATGTTACTTTTCTTAGAATTTAATCAGTTCTCAGTATTTTTGTTGCAATTGATGTTTTTGAAGGTGAAGGATGCTAGTTCTGAAAAACAGCTAAAAGAAAACATATTTAAAAATGATGCCGCAATGGATGTCTTGCTGGGCATAGGATTCATGGCAGCTATCTCAATGGACAAAAAAAGTAAAATACTTCTGCTATATATCTGGTGAGGCATACAACAAACCGAGAAAATAAGATAGCAATCACATCTCCCATAAATTGAGTACAAATACTGAGGCCAATTAAGGGTTGCAAAAGAAGTCTGTATACTGAACGTCAGTGAGTTCATAAACATATCAACAGGCTCCTTGGTTCAACCAAGTAATTAAAACGATCAAAACACTTTTCATTGCATTGGTGATGTGTAATTGGATATATTTCGGGAAAATGGGGAGGCCATACGGTGATGTTCATCACCCATCCTTTTCTTGTCTCTAACATCTTTGTTTCTTTTTAGGGGTATTACTCTACACCATACCCTTTTCCGGGTAAAGGCTGAACTTGACCAAATGTGGGAAGGTCTTAAATTGCACAACTTTCTGATGTATATGGAGAAGTACCCTGACCATATGAGACCCCTATTTGTACCTGGCAATGACTACATTGTATGTAAATTTTTTTTGAATTGTTAAATAATCCTAACAATGTTAATCCTAACAATGTTATACTCAAGGAGGATGGGCATGGTTGGGGATGTTTAAATTTGATTCAAGATAATCTGATCAAAAGCCAATCCTCAGGGTACCATGCTATTGTGTAAAAGCTATGTTACCTGTGTGATTGGGCAAACAGATGGTCAGTCAGACATCAGGATAACCGACTGATCAAGATCCTAGGTTCCCAGTTGCCTCCCTCCAATAAACAAACATCTACTTTCTCTGGTGCTTAAGCAATTTATATCTACAGACCATGCAATGCACTGAGTACTTATATCTTTAATGATTGTAGGTTACAGCCTCATATATCATGGACTGTTTGGTGCCAACATATTCTGATTCTGGATCAACAAAGAAAACCTTGGAAGCATCAGTGATGGGGTTCTTTAATAGATACCTTGAGGAGATGGAAGACAGTGAGGGTTAGTATCTGGTCACTATCTTCAATAAGAAAATGTAAGAATAAATTTTTAACCCTGTTCAATACGAGCTGGTTTGTTGCTCCTTGGAATAGGGAGGGGTGTCAAATCCCCCCTTCTGTTATCCTAAACCACAGATCCTGTGGATGAGAAACATACACCAGCAATAAGCTACATGCTAGACCAGCATTTTGCTAATATCATACCCTGGCTGTGATGTCACATTACATCACAAAGCTGGTAACTTGGATTTTAATAACAGTCATCTTGGATTTTTCGATATTGTCAAAGCATTCTAAAAAGTTATTTTTTTCAATCAAATTTTGACAAATAACTTTATTAACAAACTAAATTGATTTATTCAGTAAGCAGAGAGCTGCAAAAAGATGTTATTTGGTTGCCATGGCAATGTGTATATTAATAATCAGAAAGTGACTATACCAAAGTGTTATCAGATAAATTTGACAAAAAGTCACGAAGCAGGAGCGCTGTAGACCTAATAAGGGATTATAGGCAAGGGTGGCATCAATTCCTGCCTAGCTTGAATAGGGTTTAAAAAATGTGTTTATCTCATCTTCTTTTGCAGAGGACACTGAAAAGAGTATAACAGTTTCCAAAGTATTCCAGTTCTTAACTGGGAAGTCTATGAAACCTGTCCTGCTGTCTGAAAGGAACAGTTTTGGGATATCGGTGAACTTCAAACATGGCTGCACAGGACATACCATACGCTATCCAGTCGTGTCCACATGTGCACTTAATCTTACCTTGCCAGTTCCTCATATGTCCACCTTTCAGGATTTCAAATCTAACATGGAGACAGCTATTGTCAATGGAATGGAATTTGGCAGAGCCAGTGAGAGGATAATTGGCATGCTGCGAGGTCATCTAAGATAGTCATTTCATCGATCTACAGTATGGTCTGCATTAACTCACGCATAGGGACCAGACATTGCAATTAGCAGTGCTTTACTGTAGTTGAAAATGAGTTTAAAGATGAAACAAATGATGTGGGGTTGTCAAAAACAACAAACATTTGTATTGAGTTCAGTTACTTCTGCAATGAGTTGCATAATGTTAAGTTTGTATTGAGTGAAATAACTTCTGATTATGAAGATCTCCAGTCAGATATTCTTGAACAAGCAGTTATAATTAGCATGAAGTTCAGCCAGTAATGATATAATATGCAATTATCATGATTTTATAGTATTGATATATGTTATGTTCCAGTGCATCACAGTTTAAAAGTTCATAATTTTTGTTGTAGGTTAAGTCAGTGTATTTTGTGTAGATTAGTGAATAGGAATGAGATTATAACTGTTTAATAACTCAAATAATTATGTTTTGATGAGAACATAAGAATATGTTCTCATTTCCAAATTAAGCTAGGTCATATTTTTCCAAGTGGTATATATATGTTGTGGTTCAAATTTTTTTTTGGTTCAGATTTTTTAAACCCGTTAACTTTTTTTTCAAACCGGTTTATTTTTTTTCAAACCAGTTTCGTTTTTTTCAAAACAATTCATTTTTTTTCAAACATTTTTTTCTACACATACATTGGACCAGTTTGCTTCTTTCAAACCAGTATATTTTTGCCGTATCTGTCTCATACCAATAACTAGTGATACCTACAAAAACTGGTATGGTAGCAACAGTTGCTTGTGTGGTCAAGTGGAGATAAAGTAGGACTACAGATCCAAACAGACCCAAAAGTAAATAGTTCAAATCTTGGTAAGTAGAAAGTAGTAGTGGGTGGGTGACTGACCGCAGGGCAGTGGTGGGTGGATAAGTGGGGTAGTGGGTGGAGTATATGAGGAAGGAATTTCCCAATAGTTCTTCTACACTCTTAAATTAATACCAGTTTGAAAAATTTCAGCTAGTTTGAATATTTTCAACTAGTTTCAAAATTTACAACTGGTTTGAAAATTTCAATCTAAAGAGAAAATTTAAACCACTACATATATACCTCCAAGGGAAAATATAAAAAAAATAACACAAGCTTGACAAACACTCTAAAAATATGTGGCATTGTTACATATCAGAGACCATGTCAATTGAAAAATAAGCTCTGCCAGTGCTGATTTTAAGGAGACACTTCATTCAAATTCTTCAAATGGAGAATCATATGAAATTTTAGGTGAGGTGATTCAGGGCTCTAGAATTTAAGATGTGTGGTACGAGACAAGACCTGCAAATATGTATATTTCAAATGAGCAGACAAAAGGGCAGTGGAACAGCAGCAAATGAGACAAAAAACTATAACTGGCAGTATCTGTTGGACCTATTTTATTTTAAAGTTTTTTGTATAAACTCTAGCTTCCAAAGCAGACTTCACTTATTTGCAAGCAAGGCCCTCTGTGGGCAAAGGAATTAAGTCATCTGCTTTGGAGGCTAAATAAGCTCAACCCTTTACAATGTTTAATGAGCAAACCAAACAGCAAAATTAACCCTAGAATGCATGTTCCTTTTCACCAAACATAAGTGCACAAGGGATGGGGAAAGGGGACAGGATGGGGGCGGGTTTCAGCCAATCCTTCCAAGATTTTCATAATTATTATCAGAATTAGAACACGTGCCACTTGGCAATTAATACTTGACCCACTGATTACTTTCCATGACAACAAACACTAATTAGTTAACTGTTACCATGGTAATGAAATCAAAATTTCAAGATGGCCAATATCTTTGATTATCTGTTTTTTAGATTTTTTTTTTAAAATTGGGAGATATTATAGAAAATTGAAAGGATTAAAATGTAACTTAATGGAAAGAAAACGAAAAATGTTTTAGCCATTTTTTAGAAAAAAGATCAAATTTTTTTAGAAAATCTGACTTCCAGAATTTTTTGTGATAGCTTTCGCTCTCCCCATTATTAGTGTCAAACCATAGCATGTGCTTATTATCAAGGAACAGGTTGTACCAAAGCTTTTGGCAAATGGTCTATCCATTGAAATTTGAGGTAAAAAAAAATCAAGGGGCAGGGGGTTTGCTCATCCCCACCCCCCCATCCTTTATGCATTGTTGGGTTAAACAAAGCTATAACATACCAGTAATATTGTTCCCTATAAGCTTTTTGAATGCACCCAATCCTTCATAATACAGAATTGTTAACTGTTGACAGTATTAGCATACTGCAGGAGAGTATGATATAGCTGTAGTGCTTCTTGGAAGTTACTTGGTTGTGCAAGATGACAATGACGCATAAGATATTGGAAGTATTCCTGGTATACATTGTCTTCCACTGACTCTGCAATGTTGGAGCGTGCATATTGCATTTCTACTTCAGGCACAGGTAGCAAAAACTGGCCTGTACCCCCGCTCAACTCGGGAAGATATACAGCGAATCTGGTCTCCCCTTAACTGTGTCATGTCTAGAACCACGAATATAATGTGTATTCCAGTGTTCCTTTATTTCATTTAAAATTCTCTGGAGTACACCAGCAAAGCAAAACCACAAGCACTCCATGTGAACTTCTTGGGTGGCATCTACTGTTCCTTCTGATACTAAATCTTTAAAAAAATTTATTAACCAAGATGAACAGCATTTTCGAAATGAGCCCCACCACGACTCGATTATCTGATTTCGCGGAGATGGAACATACCTGTGGCTGTTTAAGTCGTCTCTAAAATATGATTGAATAGCCGCCATTTTTCCATTTTCTGTTCCCAAGTCAGTTACCAAATCAACTGGGCAACCACCAAACTCTTCAACAGCATCGAGGTAGTAAGTTGCCACGTTATTCGGTTGGTTATTCGACCTTGTAACATATAACCACAGTATTTTACGACTCCATCCGTCGATTCATCCATGGATAGGGAAACCGTACGGTTTTAACTTGTCATAGCCATCACAGTGCCATGAATAATTTGGCCCAGGATTGTGATACTTTCTTCTCTTAAGGCGATGTCCTTTTCTCAGTTCTGTTCCTTCTGGATCCAGTTCTCGAAGAAGTTCCTGAACAACAATGCGTGGAACTCGTATTCCATTAAGCTGCAATGTGTGCCACACTGATCTATAGCCTTGGAGACATCCGTAGCCATCGATAGCAGCTTGTATGGCTGTTCTTACAGTATCAACATCGTACTCGGGTTGTCGTCGTTTGAGGCCCAAGTTCTTAATTCGTCGTTTCAAAGTGCTCTCGCTCATTTTAATACCATTGTTTTTGTCAAGAAGCAATTGGATTTCTTTATAAAGAAATCCCCTGAAAAAGTAGTAACAAATGAGACCCTCTTCGTCTTTCTCTTCCTCTTCTTGTTCCACTCCATTATCCACGTCCGCCATCTTTGAACGAGTTTACGAGTTTCGTCTCCAGACTTCTCTCTGGCATACAAAGCGATTGAACTTCCGCCGCGAAAATTTACTTCCTCCGTGAGAAAGTAAGTTGTGCCGTGAGAAAGTAAATTGTGCCATGAAGAAAGTAAGCTGTGCCGTGAGAAAGTAAGTTGTGCCGTGACACTTGTGGGCCACCGTAGTAGTAGAACAGTCGAAAGCTTATAATTAGTAAAAATTTTAAACCAGAAAACATTTCATATTTTTTTAAATCTTTAACCGTAACTTATGTCGTTGTGACACAAATTTACGAGGTTTCAAAAAATCTTCAAAAT
>JAOBBB020318214.1:0-10561 GCA_025331005.2 Zoanthus gigantus | reverse complement strand
ATAACTGGTACTTTTCTGTGGCTGCATTATTTAGCTATAGGATATACATATACTACAAACCACGGCATCTGGTAAAGTGTGAAGGTGCGATTCTGCACTATTAACTTTAATAATAATAATAATAATAATAATAATAATAATAATAATAATAAATATTTAATGATAACTTCCCTAAAAGGCTTTCCAGTATCATATTAAAATCCCCTTCCCCTCTCTCCCGGTTAAGAATCCCAGCTGGTAGGAGGCAAACCAGTTGGCTATTTACAATGCGTGGTGAATTTGTCCCCAGTATCACCGAGGACAAATAAAGTCAGCTGTCCGTGTCGGGGACTTGAACTCGGGTCTTCCGTACTCAAATCCCCAGCTCTGACCAGTGAGCCACGCTACCTCAGCACTAAAGCCATCTATTTTTCACTTTTTTCTGCACTTCTGGTAAATATTTAGTGTAAAAAAATATGTACATCAAATTACAACATTCTCTGCCTGTATACCAAAATAATAAACAATTATTGGACTAAGTTGAGCAAAATATTGTGATTTGTCAGTGGCGAGCAGATTCATTACTTGCCAAAGCCAACGGCTGAATTTTTGTGTGAGAAGTGTTAACTTTTAAGACGTAAATGTGCGCTGCCTCGTAAAATAAGTCAAGTTGGCTTTTTTCAGTTTGCAAATTCATTGAGAAAATAACGCGGCGCTACCACTTTTAATACCAAAAGCAGATTATCGGTTCAAAAAATTTGTTTTGTAACTTAAAAAAAAGAAAAAAAACTTACTGTTTTTGTTATCTGACAAACTGCTTAAATCTGCCTCTGAACACTCTGGAAAACGAGCCGTTTTTTTCTGGAGGAGGTCGAAACTACGCATGTGTAGTGTCATATTTGCAGCTAAACTCTGCCACACGGTTATGCGCATGAGCAGAGTCATATTTGTAGGCAATCATTTGTAGGTCACGTGGTGGCCCTTGCACCAAAAGAGAAAGAAAGAAAATTTTCTACGAATGATAATACAGTTTACATTGCATCATGAATGCAGACTGTCTAATAATAAAAATGAACAAATTAAATGTCTCACCTAGAATTTTCTTTGAGGTCAACAAGAATCTTAATTAAAAGTTTTTCCAAGATAGCAATTCTAATCCAAAGGTACTTTCCACAGTGGCCACTGATATTATAACCATTTATCTTTCTGTTGTTATTTAGGCTCATTTTTGTTGGACTGTCTCCTGACCCTGTGGAAAATGAAAGACAAGTAATTTATATCATTTGTTCACCAAGAATTAACCACAGAATAATATACCAAGGGGTTAAAACAATAAATAATAAAAATAAACAACAATAAAATTAATAATATAATAACTAAGAAAGGAACTCTTATTTGTATAATATTCAATAATTATGTATCAGAAAATAGTTCCTGGAACAATACAACGAGTAGTGTATGTCAAATGTGGTTTAATGGTCTCTTTACAATACACTGAATATATAGAATACATTATAATACCAGGTTTATCTTTAATTTGCAATTACTGTAAGGTTTAAGTTAGCTGCACGATCTGCAGTGACAAACAATGTATTGTTCTTGTACAGAAAGATCAATGCAAGCATCAATGCCAAGAAAGTCACGTCCAACTGCACCGCTATATGCTCAACAGAGGGGGAGGATTATCTTGTAATAAAATTGTTCTTGTGGACGTGTACCCTAAAAACGTGCCTACAGCCATGAAACATGTGTGTGCCATCTTCATCTTAGCCAATCAGGGCAATGCATCACCTATTAGCTCAGAGCTTGCAGACCAATTGGATGCATAGGGCCCCAAGGAGTTGTACTACTTGTTAGTGTGCAGTGGAGAGAAAGAGAAGTAATAAGGGTGCTGGGCACCAGGCTTGGCCATAAGCTCCATGAACGGCTTCATCATGGAATTACTGACCTGATCATGTGCAAAAGCATCCCTTCAGACAGGCGCAAATTCTTACATCAAATACAGCAAGGAGGTTTTCGCACTTACAAGGAATAGTTAGTGAAATTCCACCCCTAGACACCCAAGCAGACATCCACTTGCTCATCGGAAGAGATGCCCCAGAGCTAAGTACTCAAGGTATGAGAATTTAGAAACAGCCCCCGCAGATCATCATGGGTGCAAAGACATTCGCTAAGGTGGACTGTAACAGGGACAAATGTGTTTTGATATGAGTCGTGGTCCTGCACACATACAAACTTGCTGCACACAATTTGGTGCATGTGGCACAGAGTACGACCTAGTTCCCTGCCCAAACAAGATCACAGTAACAGAGAACTTCAGAGAAAAAGGAGCACCCGAACTTAAAACAGACATCTTTCACACGAGTGAAGAGAATGACCAACCAGTACTCTCATTTGAGGACAAGAAATTCTTGGACATCATGGAGGCAGGTATCCATACAAACATCCTCGGTAACTGGGAGCTGCCACTTCCCTCTAGGAGCTCTTTCCCAAGCATGCCCAACAATTGTAGTCAAGCAGAGGGACACCTTAGGAATTTCGTGAAGACCTTTAATTGCAAGCCCGATTTGAAGGCACAATGCCTGGAGTTCATGGAGAAAGTTATTAGCAAAGGCCACACATCACTGGTACCGAGGGAAGAGTTACATGTTCCAAGTGGCAATTTTTTCTATTTGAGCCATTTACCAATTTTTCACCCAAAAAAGGGGAGTCTGAGAGTGGTCTTCGATAGTTCCCTAGAGTTCGAGAGCGTGTATTTAAGCAAGTCATTAATAGCAGGACCTGTCCAAATGAGCAGTCTGGTTGAAGTAATAATGAGCTTGAGAAAGGAAAATGTTGCATTAATATGACGTGGAGCAATGCTCCACTCTTACCATGTTAATCCAGAACACAGAAATAAGGTTTCTGTGGTTCGAAGACTGCGACCCCATCAAAGAAATCACCGAGTACAGAATCAATGTCCATTTATTTGGAAATGGACCCAGCCCTGCAATCGCCACCTTTGGTCTTAAAATGACAGTGAATCATGGCGAGGACAAAGGTTAAATGATTTGTGAACCGAAATTTTATATCAATGACAAGTTGATTTTAACACCTACCACCCAGGAATCGATAACCCTCGTCAGGCAAGCTCAAGCTGCCCTCACCATGAGAAACCTCAGGCTGCAGAAGGTTGTTTCAAACGAACCAGAGGTGGTAGAAGCCTTCCCTGCTGACGACCATGCCAAAGAGATTAGAGATTTAGATCCATGTCATTATGTCTTGCTGACCAAGCGGTCTTTGGGTGTGCAATGGAATTTGGCACAAGACCAGTTTACTTACGAGATCCACCTTCCCCAGAAGCCCTTCACAAGAAGATTCTACCTTCCAGAGAAGCCCTTCACTAGAAGAGGCATACTCTCCGTTGTTCACTCAGTGTATGACCCATTTGGGTTCGCAGCCCGACAATACTTAAAGGGCACAAAATTCTCCAACACTTGGTGGTCATGGGAAAGCACATGAATGTCGATTCACCCCTTCAGCAAGACATTCCTCTACCAGAATCAGTTGCTACAAGCTGGATCAAGTGGAAGGATTCCCTTAAAGATCTAGAGTGTCACTGTCTCAAGGAGTTATACGCCAAAGGAGCTTGAGGAAGTAAAGCGAGTGGAACTTTTCCGATGCGAGCCAGGACACCATAGGAGCTTGCATCTATCTCCACCTATTCAATGCTTGTAACAAAGTCACAGTGTTGCTAGTGAACACCTAAGCAAAGGTCGGTTCAGTCCGAACAACAATTATTCCTCATCTGGAGCTTTGAGGTGCCCTCCTGCCTACTCAAGTGTTGAGAAGAGTCCTAGCCAAGATTGAGTTACATAATTATTTCTAGTGTGAACACCACACCGAATCGAAGGTCATCCTGGGCTACGTTTTGAATGAGTCCAGGTGGTTCCATGTATATGTCACCAACAGAGTGCAACAAATTTTTAACGTGTCCCAACCTGACCAATGGAAGTACGTGGAAACCAACGTGAATACTACCGATTTGGCAATGTGAGGCCTGCGAGAGTAAAATACAAGTAGTTAAGAGGCCCAGAATTTCTACTCATTGCCCCAAATTTGCCAGAGATGTGAGTAGATCAGTTCATCACTCCTAGCACAGAAGACCCTGAAGTGCGCAAGCCTAAAGCCACTGTGTGAACTACTAAGATCAGCAAACAGAAAAGCCTAGGTTCTGCACGGATCAAAAAAATTTCTAGTCTAACATCGCTGCAGTGCACGATTGCTGCACTTGTCGTCAAAGTCTGGGAGTTAAACCAAGGTGAGGAGAAGAGAGGAAAGAAAACGCATGCAACAACGTGGAGCCCAGTCCTTCTTGGGAGCTTCCCGTGCTCTCAGTGGAATTCCTACAGTAGGCAATGGCGATTATCGTGCTTGCAGTTCAGCAAGATAGTTTAACAGCAGGCATTAAAGTCATTGCTAGCACAGTGGCAGAATACAAAGAAGATGATGAGAGGTCAAATCAGCACAAGAGGAAAGCATCGAAGCTCTGAGGCCTAAATCCTTCATAGACAAAAGGAGTATACTACATGTTGGAGACAAGCTGATTTAGAGTACGTGGAAAAATACCCTGCACTCCTACTGAAAGTCTATCATATCTTGCATTTAGTCAATGACCATTACCACCAAAAGGTTCATCAACAAGGGGGACGGATCATCAGTGAAGCAGTGCATCAAGCAGGCTTTTGGATTGTTAGAGCCCACAGATCTCTTTTAAAGGTGTTGGGGGATTGCGTGGTTTGTAGAAAATTGCGAGGACACCCCATGGAGCAGCATACGGCCAACCTGCCAGCTGACCAAACTCAAGTTAGTTCCCCTTTTACTTCCGTTGGGTTTGACATGTTTGACGCCTAAAGAGTGACCACTCGGAAGACAAAAGGAGACACAACAAACTCCAAATGCTGGGTACTGGTTCTGATGTGCCTCAACAGTAGGCCCATCCATATTGAAGTCTTGGAGTCAATGGACGCCAGTGCCTTTATATGGACCCTTCGGAGGCTCTTTGCCTTGTGGAGCCACACCTTGCTGCTCAGGTGTGATCATGGCACGAACTTTGTTGGTGCAAAAATGGAGCTGGAAAACGCCCTATCCGATATGAACAACGAGCTAGTAGAGAGATACCTAACTGAGCAAAGTTGTATGTGGGAGTTTAATCCTCCTTACACATCACACTTTGGAAGCATGTGGGAGCGACAAATAAACACAATCCAATGAGTCCTGGACACGATTTTCGCAGACCCCGACGCCATCCATCTCACCGAAGAGCTGTTAGTTACACAGATGGCATTGGTAGTTGCGATAATAAATGCAAGGCCTTTAACAGTGACTTCCTACCTCCCGATATCTACACGCAACGCTGCTGGAAGTGCATCCAGTATCTATCAGACTTCTGGTAAAGGTGGAGACAAGAATAAAGTTTGCAACCAAGACGCAAGTGGAACGAAACAAAGACAGATCTTTGACAAGGAGATCTGTCATCGTCTTAGATGCTATGGAACACTGCAATAACTGGCTACTTGGTCAAGTAGTCAAAGTAATTAACAGTGCCAACGAGAGAGAGTGAGAAAGGTTAGAATAGCAGTAGTTAAGAACGGAGAAAGGAAGACCTACTTTTGGCCCATAAAGGAATTGGATCTGTTGGTCCATGCAGAACAATCAGACAGCATCCAAGACTGAGAATAGAGGATACGGCTACAGTAAGAACACTTGTACATATTATCAAGGATGAATGCTGCCAAGGATGCCATGAATCGAGCGAGATGGAGAGTGGGAATTGGACAGATTGCTGTTAAAGTGGGGTGAATCCGGCCACCCCGGATAAACCTTGATCAAAATTGAACGATGAATGATGTCATCACTGGGCGAGGATTGTCAAGAATTAAGTGTTTGAGTTGGTTGTTTTGGTGCTCCCAGCTTGAGCTCCCATGAAGAACCATGCAAAGACTGGAACCTGTTGTTCACTTCATTTCACTTTATTAACAATAACAAAATTTACATTCATGATTTAAAGGACTGATCCGCAGATAGCAGAGCCAGTCGAGGCAGATCTGTCACTAATTAAAAATATACTTATTTAACATACGGAAGACAACCCCCCTTTTCCACACACACATACACACATACACACACACACACTAGAATGGGAGCAGGATATTTTTGTTTAAGAAAAGCATTTTAAAAGAACAATATAGTTTTCTAAAGGGAAAAGGGTATTAGAGACACTAGTACTAGCTTCATTTTACTTGCTTATGAAAGTTTTATCGCTTTGCCTATCTGAGAGATATCCAGGTAGTCATCATAATTAAGATTTAAGTGCATTTAGCAATGTCTTGCGCAATTCCGTTTTAAATAATCTATTAGGTTTTATTTTTAACGAAGCTGGTATCTCATTCCAGATCCTTGTGACAAGTCTGGAAAATGCTTTATATTGCATTTATAATTTAGATAATTTTATATAAAAGTTGCGTGAAGCAGAAGAACGTGTATTATAGGGGTGTAAACTTTTGGTATTCATGAAGAGATCAAGAATATTCCTAGGTGCTTTTTCATGATGAACATCATACATTAGGGTGCATATGTTTTAGAAATCGAGAAAGCTAACTGGTAAAATGTTGTTGTTTTTGTAACCAAGCCTGGTCACATTACCACATTAAAAGAAGTGGGAAACCTTGCTCTACAGAACCAATTTCAAATACATTTCCTTAGAAAATTTTTAATTTTATATTTGCTGTCATTTTTGAAGTACTTAATGTTGAAAGTTGAAGCTATGCCATCTAACTAATGTTAACCTGTTCTTTCCATTTCTGAACATCACTTTTTTCTTGTCATATCTAATAATTAAATTTAAGATAGGTATGGTCACGTGAATGCTAACTGCAAAGGGCCTATTACTGAGGATGAACTTCTTCTAGCCCCAAGGAGAAAGTATCCACTGTGTCATAGTAAATGACTTACATAAACTATAAACATTTACACGGATTTGTTAATGCTATTTGTTATAGTTATTGCATGGGTTACCTATGGCCTACGAGCCTTTTGCATGGTCAGCGGTTTGATACTTGTAGCTGCCATCTTTGTTGTAGTCATTACGTTAGAGATTTAAGTTGATTAAAGCCTAACTTTCATGTCAATCTCGTTGTTTACTCTATCTACAATTAAATCAACATATCTCACAAAATAACATTGAGAAAGTCTTAAGGCCAGCTGCAGAGTGGCTAGAAACAGATCCAAGCAGTAGTACAGCACTATGCTTCACTATGCCTACATATGTTACCCAGATGGTTAAGAGACAACTGTTTCGAGTAAACACCTAGTACCCAAGCCCAAATCAATGCTTCCTCAAGTTCAAACACAACTAGAAGAACAATGCTCGGAAAACAAAGGAAATTGCATCTAAGGACCAAGCACTGTGAGGATGTCCCCTCCCCACTACTGTCAGAAAATTCCAGAGAAGTACTATCAATAGCTGAACGGCCCAATAACACTGTTACTGTTGGACAGCCAGCATTGTGATGTTCTGAGCGAGTCAGGCGTCCAGTGGAGAGGCTTTATCTTTAATGGAAGGGGTGAATGTAATAGTAAATGATTTGTTAATGTTACTTGTTATAGTTATTGTATGGGTTACCTATGGCCTAAGATCGCGAGCCTTTTGCATGGTCAGCGGTTTGACACTTGTAACTGCCATCTTTGTTGTAGTCATTACGTTACAGATTTATGTTGATTAAAGCCTAACTTTCACGTCAATCTTGTTGTTTACTCTTACCATGCACACAAACAGTACCTGGAAAAGATTTGCTCTCTGTTTTCTCTCCCTCTCCTTCATCCCCAGATAAAAGTTGCACTAATTCTTGTGCTGGTTCAGAAATCTTTGCAAGCTTGGAGAGCAAAGTCTGTGTATCATAGGCAGGTAGTAAACCAGCTGGACCTCTTTTCTTCAACCCATGTGAAATTCCTGCTTCTACAGCAGCTGAAAACAAATTTATAAATTATGATCATGGGAATTCTTAAACAAACAAACTGTTACCAGCAATATGTCACAAATGAAATACAGCATTGGTGTTTCCACAGAAACAGTTTTATAAATTGATAATTTGTACACCATAGTAAAAAAAAATTTATATCTGACGTTTTGGACTGTAGTCCTTTGTCAGAGTGGATGTGAAATGTCAGGTGCAATAGTTGTGGTTTTGAACAAGCCCTTGCAAACTCCTTCCTACTTTAACCACATTAGAATATCACTAATAACTTAATTCTTAAGGATAAAAACAATATCATATTGAAATGAAATAAATTCTTTAAAACTGTTTTCAATCTGCCAAGTAAGAAATACTTATTCCTCATAATTAAATTAATCAATCAATCATGGAAATGAATTATATAAGTGCATGGTTCTAATAATGATGCTTATTAAAGCATAAAAGTTAAATTTGTAGTGTATAGTATATATATCTAGCCAGACAACAGAAAAAGGGGTTCCTGTTTTGAGGAATATAGTTAAAATACAATTATGGCAAAAGAAGACCCAGGATCCGGAGTTTGGGAATAGCATACACGAGCGGTGTCACATAAAGGACACTCACATGACAGTGATCACCATATATGCATTCGTCAACTAATTTTCAGACAAGCAGTTTATCCCTTGAAAACACAAATATGCCATTTTGTGTGTATATAATTTTGTTTTTGACAAAAACAAAACTTTGGCATGATTGGTTGGATAGCTACATATAAAGGCTAAATAAATAAATAATAATAAATACTTTATTTTATGTCAATTGCAAAGGAAGTGGTTGCCCATTCTTCCTAGCCAGAGGCTAACAATCCGTCATTTAAAGACAAGGGGACAAAATAGACTCTGAGACTTATAAGATTTTCCTAGTTATTTTGGAGGGGGCCTCTCCCATACAAAAATTTTTCAATTCCCAAACTGCAATGCATTGGGCTTGTGTTGCAGGAAAGATTTATCAAAAGGAGCTGCATTTTACAATCACTTTGTGAGATTTTATGAAAAAATTTTCTCAGGAGCAAAGCATTATAAGAGCTATATTCTCACTGATGTGGCCCTCGAAAGAATATAATCAAATATTAGTAAGATTTTAGACGACTTTGTTTGCAGGTAAATTGAAGAGTCTAGTGCAAAAACAACTTGAGTGACTTTTGATGAAATGCTAAATTCTCCCATGGGTTATGAAGAGATAATGAGGATAATGTAGGGAGAAATAAGAACTTGATCAAAATTCTTTTATATCATTTTTGTCTAGTACAAAAACAATAATAATAATATCATAATAGCCATCAATAATAGGAAAGAGTAAGAGAACCAGTTTAACTACCTAGGATGTGATTGCAAATAGTGTTCTATCTAGTATCTACCTGTCTGTCTAACTGTCTATCTGTCTGTTTATCTACCTCCCCCTGATCTACCTACCAACAGGCCTGTTAATAATTAGGCATACGCGTTGCGAGACAAGTTGCCGAGAAAATTGCACAGTGTAACAGCACCTTTAATCTATGTTGCAGAGAATTCAGACATGTGTACATTCTTTTAATTGTCATGAATTTACCCAAGCTTACAACTTTCTTTAGAAACACCACCAAAGATTTAATCTTATCACATTAATTAAAGCAAGTGTGTTCTGAGCTTACTCTTTCTTTCTAAACAGGCTGTTTCTGTCAAAAGGAGCGCTAATTGACCAAACAGGTGGAATTCTTCAAGCCTCTCCTCTTCATTGGGCCATCAGGTACACTGAGAGTAGACTGGGTACTAGTTACAGTGGCCTTTCTTGTTTTGTGTGTCAATTTGGCTCAGTTAATCAGTGCTCCTAAGGGTCATTTAAAGTCATTAAAGCCTTTATTTTGCTTTTTGCAGATTTAAGACCTTAAAAAAGGTCTTAAATTGGTAGAATTTATTTTCGAGGTCTTAAATGGCTTTTTTGCTGCCATCAAAATGGGATTGAAGGAAACAGTGGGTTGTGTAACAGGATGTTAGGATTGAAGGGAAAAAAATGGTTCAGATGGCGAAGGCAAATAATGAAGTGGGATTGTACGGGCATGTGTTGAGGAGGAATAATGGGAATGTTTTGAGAAAAGCGTCGGAGTTTGAAGTGAAGGGCATAAGGAAGCGAGGATGACCAAAGAAGACGAGGAAGATGCAGTGGAGAAGGAGAGCAAGAGTGTTGGTTTAGAGAAGGAGGATGCCTTGAATCAAGTGAGATGGAGAGTGGAGTTGGAGAGATTGCTGTTAGAGTGGGGTAAATCCGGCCACCCCTGTTTACGGGGATAAACCTGGATCAAAATTAGATTGGATTGGAATGGATTGGATAAATGGCATTAAACTTGTAATGGGAATAACAGTGAGTTTTTCTTGCAGCCATAATCTTGGTACAACATTGATGTATTTGTTGTGGTTCAATTTTTACCTCTGGTTTGAATTTTTCAAACCAGTTTAAAATTTTCCAACCAGTTTAGAATTTTCCAACCAGTTTAGAATTTTCCAACCAATGAAAAAAATTCTAACTTTTTTTTTCTTTTAGTACTTTTATCT
>JAOBBB020318128.1:0-10563 GCA_025331005.2 Zoanthus gigantus | reverse complement strand
CTGTTGGCTGTGCGTTTGCAACGGCTTCCATTTACTGTAGAATTCATTTTCTGGAAGAAATTCTCTTTCAATGATTTCATAATGTTTCATAACCTTTAGAAATTCAGTGATACTTGGAAATTTTTCTTGTAGTTTGCTCTTAAATATGTAGAATCTTGCTGCTAATTTGCAAAACCAATGGATATGTTTTCTGATTTTGAACTTAACCCTACAGCATCAACCTTGTCTAGACCTTTTGTACTTGGTAAAAGAAGATTAGATTGAAACCACTTTTCCAAAGACCTCCAAAAGGTTTGAACAGTTTCACACGTCCAAAGAATATGAATTAGTGTGTCAAGTTGCATCTAGGTTCTTGTATATGATACTCATCCTTACCCTAGAAATTTTCTTGTCCATTGGGTAACTCATTATTTCAAACTTATTCCACATGTTTTTCACGTCTTTCAAACATTGTACCTTCTGCTTATAACCTAGCCTGTGCCTCTCAGACTGACATTTTTTAGGACCCATGACACGTCAATAATGCTGTAGAGGTTGGTTTTGTTAGCTAATTCCTCTGCTTTGCTTTTCCAAAGTTGATTTTTATCTTTTCCATTTGCATTGGTGATTTGTTTACCTCCTTTCAGAATAAATTTTCAACCCCTTTCATTTTTGCAGTTCCAAAATTATTCTAATTTGCATTACCATGAATGTTTTATGTATAATATACGAAAAAAATAATTCAAGCTGTCGCGTTCCCAGCACAGCTGACACGGGGTGTTGTGTGTTGGAGTTTGAGAAGTTAAACCATCGTGATGTTTATAATTGGACAGCATTGCTGAATGCCATTCTTTAATGGCTGAACAAACTATTTACAGCACGGGCGGTAAAAACTATGGAAAAATGTGCGTTTGCTATGTTAAAAATAAACTATTTAACTATGGCTAAAGAATCATTTTTAAAACGAAAACTAAAAATCGATTAGTAACTTACATCTGATCTTGATTCCGGGTTGAAAAGAACTTAGGGTAAGGACTCCGTTAAAGTCCGTAGAAACTCCAATAGTTCTTAGACTAAACTCCAATACCTCCGGTTGTTCTTTTCGCTTCGAATGTAACACTAAACCTTTACATGTATCGAAAGACTATTTATAAACCTGATACAATCATTAGCAGTGACGCACAGAAAAAAACTAAAAACCACACTTCATTTTATGAAATCAATCACAATTTTTTTTACATTACGTTGGCTATGTTTCAAACAACATAACAATCAAATCTTAATGTCTTTTTATAGTCTTCTTAAGTTCTTTGTATAAATTTTGCGTTAAGTAACGTACCGTTTAAAAAGGAAAGCGAATACAGCAGGGTGCCGGCAAAGTAAACCAAATGTCAAACCTTGCTTCCCATTGGATAATCCATTTGAAAGGCGCGAAATTCAAATTCTTTTTACTTTTTCTTAATATTTTAGTCAGAATTCGGCTTATTTTTTCCTGTGCAACGATGAGGATTAACTCTTTATTCTGAAGAATTTTCTCAATTTCTCTATTGGGGAACATTAGTTTTGGTCACTCTAACTTTGTTTTGAACCAACCTGAGTAGCAAATATCACTTATCACCTGATAAGATTACGAAAATGTGAACATATGGAACAATGCATTAGCCTTTTCAGTTTTTAGAAACAAAATATTTTTGTCATGTGGAAAAATAAATCTAAGCTATATCTAACTTTTTCTGTAGTCAGTAAATATTGTGTCCTTGCGATGATCACTCGCAGTTGCATATTTATAACTTTTACTTGAAATAATTTTGAAACCATTTTAGCCCGAATGACGAGTTTTATACCCAAACACTTCTCTCGAGTATGTTTGGTAATATTTTGTACTGATAGTCCAAACTTTTTTTTTTAAAAAAAAAACAAGACCACAGACAAGGGAAATGGTAAGGTAAAAACAACACCGGTTGTCAAATAATTTGAAAAATACAACGCGCGAGCGAAGGGTTAGCGATCACTCTTAAAAGTCTTTTGACTTAACTGAAGTTCGGTAGATCTGCGCCATTGGACTGCATCCATGCACTGTTGGTAAATGATCAAACATGAAACATAGGCAGGAAAATTATTGTATTTTGCCTTTGAATTCCCTCAATATAATTAGTTTTCGGGGGTAGAAGCGGAATATTTCAAAATCGATATTCAGTATTCAAACTTCCAATATTCAAATCTCCACATTCGATATTCAAACTTCGAAATTCAATATTCGAACTAAATTTTCAAATATTCAAACTAAATTTTCAATTATTCAAACTAATTCAAAAGCGATCTTCAATATTCAACATTCCGCTTCTACCCCCGATGGTTTGAAAGGCTTTTTTGGTACATCCATCAAATTTCTTCATAAACTGCAACCACAATTGCAAAACGTACTCAATTTTGCAAAACGCACTCAGTTTAGAAATGTTGTAGCCTAATGAAATAAAGAACATTTAAGACTATGTTTGTCTTGTTTCCATCTCTTCTCTCAAACAAAATTCGTTATAGCTATTTTCAGTTGCTGCATAAAGACGTCCTGATTATCACTCGCCAAGCCTTGTCAAAACGGAAAGGAAAAGGGTGAGGGGGTGGGGGAAATTTCGTTATCTCTTGAATTTGAATGCAATTATGGAAATGCAAGACATTTGCTTGAATGTGTACTTTTTATGTTCTCCTGGTGTTAAATTATTATTTGGGCCAACTTGATGTTCCAGAATCACACATTTTCAATGAGAAAAAAAATATGAAATTTTGACTAGTCTTGTTTCAGTGGCACCACTACAAACATTACCCCTTTCCCATCCCCTTTGCAAATTCCAACATGTATATATAAAGAGAATTCTATTTTGACAAGAATTATATAATTCTGAGTTTTTTCTGTGTGACATCATTTTTGTTTGTGCTACAGTACTCTCTGTTTATCTCAAACTTGCTTATCTCGAACTTTGCTCTGTATCAAACAAAAATTTCTTGTCCCTGTAATTTTTGACCTTTTTCTCATATCCCCTGATAGGTTGGGATAAACGGAGAATGCTGTATTTCTTATTTCTATACAAAACATCTGACTCGTTTCTGCCACAAAACACTTTATAAAAAAAACAATAACATGCAAAAAAAATGCAGCTAAAATATGTACATTTATTGATTTATAAAATAATTTTATGCTTGATAGGGTGCAAACTTATTGTAGGAAACTTGCCCAATGGTTACTTTTTAAGACAACATGTTCAAAACAATGCTAAGCCCTGTTTACAAGCCAATAAGACCCATGGAGCAAATTCTTATCTCCAGTTTTCTTGTGCTAAGTGAATGAGAGCAACCGACTTCTCCTGGATAGGATACTAATCTATTGCAGGTTAGCTCCCAGCAGATGTTGTTACTCATTTCACTGACCCCATAAGGATTGGAAAATTTGTATAAATACAAATCAAACACTTGACCAGTTGTAACTTCACTTCTCACCACTTTGGCTTGATAAACCAATTCAAATGGAGCACCCTTCTATATATAAACTAAGGGAAAATGAGATGGTAATTTTGAGAAGAACTGAGAGAAAGCAATGTAAAAATTATTATAATAAACACTGCAACTAATAATTTGAAGTAGGTCTACAATTCATAGTCATTCTGCATTCAGTCCACTGATTTGTTGTTCAATGCTCTGCATCAAACGTTTACGTTTCTGGCTATGTGAGCTCCAGAACCCTTTGATCTGGCTATCTTTCAATTTGTTCTCCCTGCAAGCAGCTAGAGCATCATTTACATCCTCTGGTCGAGAGCGAATGTTTGTGGAATGCTGTTTATTGAAAAATTCTATCATAATTTCTTTTTGTTTTGCAGTAAACACTGTCCTAACACCTGAAGTCTTCTTAAGTGCAAAGCCTTTCTCCTGCCGTTCATATCTAGCATAATCATTATAACTACACTCTTCTAAAGCTGGTTCTGTAACTGGTTCAGGAACGTGCTGAATGAACTGAACTGTGTAGCTCTCAGAAGTGCTTGTGGTGGTCTCACCTAGCTCTGATACTGGTTCTTCTGTGGGCAGGTTTTCTGTAGCAGTTGTTGCCCCAGTGTGTCCAGCAACTCTAACACGTGAATTCTTTTTTGAGGAAGACTTCCCTATACCAGCCAGTGACTGTGCAACAATGCCCCCACTATATTCACCACTAGAGGGGAACTTATAGTTGCCAAATAGGGAAATGTTGGTGAAGGTTGGTACACTTTTTGGGGCTCGTTGTCTGTCAATGATCAGCTTCCTGCAGCTAACACTGCTCATTGACTAAAGTAACATAACAAGAATGTAAGAAAAAATAAAAATAGATGTCTACTTCAAGAAAAATCTATGTGGCTTGTAAGTCTTGGTGTTATTCTACAAGAAGTGAAAAACTGATATTATAAGCTACCTGAAATTCAAAAGAATAAATGCTGTAAAGACTCTCTAAATAACAAGTCACAATCAAAAACTAATTGCTACCTTGTAGCTTATAATAATTGATTTATTAATAACAGTTACTAGTAAATATTTTTAAAGTACCCTGCTTGAAATCTGCCTTTAGAAATCTTTGTTTTACAACTACTTTCCTATTCCAGTTTCGTATATTATATCAGTAGATTAGCTTTCTCCAATAAACTATTCATTAATATCACTTATAAATCATGCAGAGTAATAATGAAATGGTGTTAAAGTTAGAATCATGACCAACAACCAAGGTTGCCATCAAACCGTTCCACCAAGTAATTATTTCGATAGCATTTGAATTACCTGAAGCAGGTCTGCCAGTTGTTCTCTTGACTCCAAGTCATTTCCCACCCATACCCATCGAATTATTTTGTGTGAGATATGGGCAAAGTGAGTATCCAGTAGCGTCTTCCCTTCACCAGCTTCAAAGAAATTGTGCTCAACTAAAGTCAGCCCAAAAGCCTCTGTTACCTCAGCCAAGTACAATATCACACCAGAATTATGATAATGGGGCCCATTGTCTGAATTGTAAAATAGATTGTGTTTTCACATATTTTGGTAGTTTACAATTATTTATTACTAGGTTATCAAAATCAAATTAGACATTTTGGAGTTATGTGAAACTACTGAATTACCTATAAGGAGCAAACTATAATTACTATATGAATGCTAATATTAGAAACTTCAGGATTAATTTATTACAAAAACTTGTTGAAAATTTATTTCTAATTTTCAGGAATTTACACTATTTGTCTTACTATATTTAGCATTCCATGACTGAAATAAATATTGCATGTTTTTCTCATTTTATCTATTGTGCAACATATAATTATCTTACCTGAGAAAAGAAAGACGGAGTAACCACCAAACTGCCTTGCAAGATACCCAAATATAACATCTAGGGCACTCTGGGAAAACCAAGAATCTTGTTTGGTGTCCTCACACCAGAGGTCTATAATTTCAGCCACTTTTCCATTTTCTTCATTCCTGGCTAAGACATAACACCCATGGAGAGAAATGCCCCACTTGCCATACCACTGGCGCTGGTTCTCCCTGGTGCGAACCCCCAACTCTAACTTCGTTTTATAGTCAATGACGACTACCATTTCCAGCGGTTTTAGGTTGGCCAGCACAAACCGGTAATATTCTGCTTGATGTTTTGTTCGCAGCAGGTGGCCACAATACTGCCAGTGGACCTTTACACATTCTTTAAAACGTGATTGCAGCTCTTCTTTCTTCTCTTCATTCTCAATCTCACCAATCTTTGATGACACTTGATCACACACTTGGAAGAATTGAGTGAATGCTGGTGAGCTGTGTGGGTGAGGCTCCTCGCAACTTCCAAATGCAAACAGGAGGCACAGTTCCTGGCATGTTGAATGCTTCATTACCTATAAAATTATTTTGAAATTGCCAAATATTAGTATTGCAATCGAGCAAAATGAAAAAAAGGTTTACATTGCACCCAAATGAGAATTCCTGAAAACAGCTAAAAGCATTGTTTTATTAAAACATAAAACTCTTATTTAACAAACAAAGAAATTTTCAGAGATTTTTCACTGAAAAGGGATGAAACTGCCATAATGTAGTTATGTAAATAGGTTTTAAAAAATACTTTGGTTTTATTTTTTTTAAAAATATAATATACAGGAGACCATTTTCCAAACAACAGTAATCTGGAATAATAAAGCACTCCTTGTTTTTCACTTATAAACCAGTTTGTAATACAACACACACAACACACAACTAAGGTCAGTATTTTGATAAATTGCTCACTTTGAAGTGTTAGTGAAACAAAAAATGCAACCAATAATTTTGTGCAATGTCAAGAAAATCATACAATCAAATAACCATTGAGTGAGGCACAAATTACAAAAAAATATACAAGTTCAAGAAGTGCAGTTGTCAAGAGACAAGTTTATGACTTTAAAAAACACTGCAGTGCCATACAAGTACACAGTGATTAGTCTGTAAATAATTTGTTATAAATTACTTTCATGTGTTTTTTAGAATACCTTTTCATGTACGGTAAATAAAAATGTTGGCACAAGTTTTGTAACCTGTTTTATTAGCCAAATAAATTTTTATGTTGAAAATTATGACAAAAAATGTACTCAAAGGAACTTTGTATAACTCCAATTTGTTTACTAAAAGAAGCTATATATCAGGCAAATGGTTTGCAATGTATACCTGCTTTGCAAACTGTACTCTCAAGTAGCGTTCATGTTGTTCTAGCTGCTTCAGCACATTCAGGAGGGTCTTGTCACCTGCCACTTCTGAAACATCATTTACTAAGGCTCTAAAATCTTCAAAATTTGAATATCCATCATCATAGTAAATGTTACACAGACCTGCTAACATTGTATTCATTCTGAAGTTCCTTGGAAGATGGCTATATATATATGATCTCTTGACCCCATTTGGGAACTCGAGAAGATACTGTTCAACAACATTTTTAACAGAGTCCTGCCAGTAGCGAACAGCAGTTTCCTCCCCATCAACCATCACACTGCAACATGATGATGGTCGAGAAATATCATCCCGGTGAAGAAACTCAAACAGATCATCGAGTACCTCTTGGCTGATGACTTACCTTGTAAACTTAAAATTTTCAATTGGTATTCCACCCCTGCCAAATAAGATAAAGTGAACTTTGGCAGCTACAATTGTTTTGTCACTGCACTTAAAATATTGCTTTAGCACTCGATATGGGTAGTCATTTGCAACTATTGACAAAAGTCGCCTCTTCTCATCACCGTAAGCTCTCACACGACCAACTGATTTGGCTGCTTCAACTCTAGTGCTGCCGAGCGATTTGCTTCCATCAAGGGAAATTCTACTATCTTTCATTGTTCCACCAATTTTAATTTTTTTAGTAAGCTTTTTGGCTTGTGCTTGGGCTTGCTTGGTTTGCTCTTTATCTTTGCAATGTTGATATTCACTTGCAAGTTTTATCAAAAATGAATCTTCTTGGGCATTTACTGGGGTGAATGGCTCTTTACCACACAATGCCTTCCATTTTCTGCATTCAGTCAAGTCTGCAAATAAAATTTCCAAATCTGTCCCTTCAGGTGTCATATCTCTCACCAGGTTCTCAATGGCAGTACAGAGATCTGCTCGAAGGTTGCGTTTGCTCCGTTCACCTGCCAGATGGTATGGCTTTACCCTACTGGGTGACTTTGATTCCTCCAAAGGAATACTCTCAGCTGGATTTTGCTAAAAAAAAAAATACAACAACTTTCAGAAAACATTCACCATAAATTTACTAACAATATCCTGTTTAAATCAAAATTCCTCCAAAAATATAATATGTAAATCAAGGCTTACTAGGCTTCTTAGTGTTGGTCATGGGCCAAATGTTCATATCGTACAGGGAAAGTGCATAAATATTTAGTAAGACTTGAGTACATGACCAGTTTAATTTGCAAAAAAAAATTCATTAATTTTTGATTTGCTCTTCAAACTCATCTCTTTGCTCAATTGAATTTGTAACTAAAAATATTTCATTGATTTTCGATTTGATCTTCAAACTCACCCTATGTTCATTTGAATTTGTAAAGAAATATTTTATTGATTTTTATTTGATTTTCAAACTCATTTCTAACTGACCAATCTTATATTATAATATTCTGACAACAACTACTGAAACTATTACACATTTCTTACAATGTTCTATTTAGGTTGATATGTTATTTTTATCAGCAGAAATATATTCATCTGATCTAAAAATTCAACCAGTCATATCACACAAATAAACTGACCTTGCTTTGAGATGCAATGAGTTCGTTTGGCTGCGGTTGGCCACCGTCTCCAAATGTTGTTTCCTCAGTAACTTCTGCCATTTCAACATCAAGATCGAGTTGGTCTTCGGTGCTGAAACAGCTAGCCACGATCACACTCGCCTTTTGCTGAAGCTTTCGTAAGTTTTCCTCCGTTTTTATTCGGTTTCGGCACGCCAAACAAATAAATTTTTTCCTTCCTTTATGTTTGCTTTTTTCCTTGAAAAACAAGAGCTCCTGATTTGTAGCGGAACGAAGTTCCACGGGATCCACTGTGTGACCATGAAACCATGCGTTATGGTGTGAACAGCCACAACGCTTTTCGAAGGGCATAACGCCACAAATTTGAGAAACAAAACGAATTATAAAAACTATATACACTATATACAAAAGAGAAAAGCTATTTACACAATAAATCTTGAAAATTTTGAAGAAAATGTTGATAAATTTGTATAGCGAAATCCAAGATGGCGCCCAAGCACACTCCAGTTCACAATGAAATTTCTTGATACGTCACTTCCCCAATATGGAAATCGATAAAACTCGCAGGAACAATGAACAAAGGGCTCTTCTTCCATATAAGGGTTAGATAATGAAATAAATCAGAATTTTCAAGGTATTTTTTGCGATTTTATCACTTCTAGCCAATGAGCGTCCAGTATTTAAATTATTTGATTAAATTTTCTTTTGAGGGAAACCAGACACTTTGCCGCAGTCTGCTTCCCTTCTTACTCGGATCGTTACTTAACACATTAGAATGTTGTCTTTTACTTGTTCGTTTTTTTGTCAGATTCACTAATTTTGGCCTCATTATTGAAAGTGCCATTTACACATGTTGTCAGTACGTGGTCCGTGTGCAATCATTTCCTTCACATTGGATTGGCATTTCCCACAGCTCATAAGTTGCGAAAACCACCCTTCTCTGTAAACTTGTCGTAATGACTGAAAGTTTGAAAACTCATGCAAATTTACTGATAGATCATCGAAATAAGTCCATTTACATGTGTATGATTTTTAACAGCACAAGTAAAGTGGTTGTTGTAACATCGCACTATACCTCTTAGTTTGTAATGAGCTCCATTGATTTCAATCTCCTCAAACACATTTGTCTTTCATTAATGTAGGAGGAAATTCAGGGAAAAGGAAACGCGAGTTTAATACATTCCTTAAAACAGGCTCATTGAGTATTACAATTAGTGCAATTTAACCTTCCTGGATTTGTATGCATTTCAATAACAAAAAGAGGCAACATAATGTTTTCTAAATCCAACTGGTTTAATCTATATGCTGTAACTACTGTCACATAGGGCAGAATGGATGGACAAATGACGTCATTTGCATTGTATTAGCATACAAATTGAGTTCGTCATGGTTACTGGTCTCAGTTCATTTGCTACCATTTGGTCTTAAAACTGATATGCAACATAAATAATTGAAATTGCTTCTAGAAAGACAAAATGTTTTTTTGCTTTTGATAATATATTTTAGTACATTGTATTCATAGAACTGAATGTATAACTTTGGTGGTAATGCATTAGGAAATTAGCTTTCATTGCACTGAAGGATTTGTTTCTGCACATTTTTTACACGCAGCTGAAAAGGTTATTTCTGTGTTGTAGTCAAATGTTGGTGGCATGGAAGAAGTACAATGATTCAACAAATTTGGAGCTATTGTTTTTTTTGATATATCCATATTGTGTAACAACCTTACAGTAGTTACTTTCTTCTACTGCTGTTACTTTTGCTATATCAATCGTGGATGAAGAGAATAAGTTTTATCTGGTTCCTGAATTTGGAGAGAAACTATATCATCGTTAAATGTGCTGTTTTTGTTTTTTTGGCTGGTCTGTTTTATTTTCTCATTATATTGAGATTGGCTTTCGATCCCTTTCTGTCGTTTGAGGTTTGGTACCTCCTCTTTTTCTTTAGGATTATTTTGGTGCTCTCTGTGTGCTTTAAAACAGAATACTGCTTCGTAGGGTGTTTCATTTATAGCTCTGAGATGGGACAATCTGTGATGGAACAAGCTCTGTGACAAATACTTCCCATCCTGAAAGCCTGATAACCCACCGCCCTACATCAACTCAATGTCTAATCATCCCCCGTTTCTTGATCTCAAAAAAGCCTTTGATACGGTTGACCACGGGATACTGTTATCAAAGCTTAATTTTTATGGGTTTACGAAGGCTACAAGCAACTAGTTTAAGTCTTACGTAAATCAACGCAATTAAAAGTGTTTCGTGAATGGCCACTTATCTGGTGCCCAGTCTCTTAGATGCGGAATTCCTCAAGGGACCATCCTAGGACCGTTACTATT
>JAOBBB020318036.1:0-10564 GCA_025331005.2 Zoanthus gigantus | reverse complement strand
ATTGATGATTGTAATTAATAGTTTTAAATGAGGGCCACAAGTTTATTAGTGTATTGCACTATTTAGTGTTACCCTCTGTAAATAAAGGCTTTACTTACTTACTTACTATCCTCTTTTCTGTTGCTTGCCTTTTTTTACAAATTTGATGTTAATAGCTGAAACTTTGCCATTTTACCAATGTCAACCTGCTCTTTCCATGTCTGAATACTATTTTGTCAAGCTGATTGATTTATTGTAGCTGTGGTCTTGTGACCCCCACCTGAGAAGAGCCTGTTGCTCTTTGTCAGTTTTATCTCCGTGAAAACGAAACGGACGCAAACAAAACGACGGGAGACCAAATGTAAGAACGGAACACTTCCTTTTCCGCTTATGCTTTCGTTACTCGTGAAAACCAGACATTTTAAGTAGTAAAATGTAAAAAGTTGTAGATCCCTGATGATAAATTGTTTTTGAAAATAGGGTTAAATAAGTTTTTGTGTGCCCCAATTTTCATTTAAATTAGGATATCTTCTGCAAAATTTGGCATGATCTCCGCTAATCTTATTTTTTACAAGTGATCCCCCTTACCTTCACGAAATTTTGCTTCTGTATTTAGCCTGCTATCAAACTGCCAGTGAATATAATATTTTCAAATGCCAAGAGCTCTCCTCATCTTCTGACTTTGTTTTAATACCCAGCCCCTTTTAAACTTCTGTTTTTTTGGATTGCCCCTTAGTTTGTACCAGCCTTCCCTGTTTTTTTTAAATGAACGGTACGTTATGCTTGTGTTTGTCATTGCAGAACCCTGAAAGGCTGGCACTGATGCGAAAAGCTCTGGAGGCTCACACTAAATATACTAAAGAGGTAAGCTTTCTTGATAAACATTTGTTTTACAAAAATATGACGTGGTTGCCATAATATTGTACTCAATGTCAGTATTTATGAAATCTTGAGCTAAATCCTTTACGAGCCAAGTGGTTCATGGAGTCCGTGCTTTTCTCCGGTTTCTGCAGTATAAAGAAGATGAGGAATTTTGACTCCCCCAGGATGGGTCGCTTATTTATTGAAGGTTATGAAAGAACTTGATTATAATCTAAAATCCAGTAACTGAGTTTTGCGACGTTTTAGCTTAATTGTAGAATCAATACTGAGTTGGTCCCTAGGGGTTTCACGGTGGTGACTTGAAAATTATTCAGGCTTCATTTTTTAACTGGTTGCTGAGATATTGATATTATCTTGAAGATCGCTCCAGAACGTTATCATAGATAAACATTATACAACCTACTTGACCGAACATCATTGTTAACGATACTCATTAAGCTCTCCTGTATTATCACTGCTTACTATTAACACTAAATTTATTTCAGTTGAAGGATAAGCCACTATCCACCAAAACTGAAATAGAAGAAAGTGTTTTAGTATATACTATCGAGGCAACTGATCTATACAAATGTCCTTTTTACTTTTTCTAAACCAGTCAAATCACCCGTTTTCTATCTGTTATACACTAATAACCAATATACTCTCCAATGTAGGCATGTGATGGTCAGGCGATTGACAGACATCTATTGGGTCTGAAGCTGGCTGCTTTAGAGTCTGGAATGAACTTGCCAGACCTATTTATGGACCACTCCTTCTCCTATGCTTTACATTACAAGCTCTCTACTAGTCAGGTAAGTCTGTTTTGAAGGTGGGCCAATCCTTGCAGGCTGCAGCATGACCTCAAAATGCAAAACAATCTGTTCACCAACCTGAGAAAATATTCTTAACGCCAAAACAAAACTAAGTTTGTGGATTTTATCCATAGTTCGTTATCAGTATGAGTTTTTTGCGAATTGCTCATTAGAAGCCATATTTTCGTTCTGGTGGTAATTGAAATAGTGGCGGAACTATTCATAGGAGTGAGGAGGATTCCCCTCGGAACTACTGTAATCAATTGAACATTTTACAATTCCTATTTAAAGTGGGTTAATGCAGGGTAGATCTAGCTGATTTCGGGAACGTTTTATGAACCAATACTAACTCACGGCACACACGGTGCACGGTAAGGTGGATTGTTTTGATCAATGGAATCACTAGTGCCAGAATGGGTGACAAAACTAGTCTTGGAGGGAGGTTGGTGGACGATTTTGTCAAACTTAGCTAAAAGAAAGCTAAGAAAGGCCATAATTTGACTTTAGAAATGAAGACCGCTCTTAATCACGAAGAAAAACTAAATAACAAATAATAACAATGTGAGTGACGTCATATTAGAAGTGTTTGGTCATCAAAAAGTTTAATAAATTCCAATACCAGTTGCACTAATTGCACTAACCAGGATCCACCTGATTTGTACCACTGCCATCTTGTAAACGTGAGTCGAGTTATAATCTATCGTGATAGTTGATTTTGTGGTAGGATAAAAGAGTTCATTTTTGGAGCAATTGGTTTGTCAGAGGAAAATGATTTTCTGGTCCGGCACATCAGATATTCGTGCATAATAAAGAGTTACTCCCAGAGGACAAATGAACTGCTAATCAATAGCCCTTGAGGTTAAAGGTGGAGTTTGTAAGGCCTTTTTTAAACTAACTTAGTATCAACTAATCAGAAAAAATAGCATTGATGCAAAGGTTTTTTGCATTGTTTTTCTCTACTGTGGAATAGTGAATGAAAATAGAAAGCCAATCAAATTTCAGGATATTTTAAAGTATCACTGAATGAAAATATGTGTTGAACAAGCATCTTAGTCTTTGACTTTTTGTAAAAGATTCACTATTTGATTTTATTTTCTCAATTCTTCCCCTAGGTTCCATCTCCTTATAGTCTGTTTCTAACCTTCGGTCCTGCCGTTCCTGATGGGTACGGAATATGTTACAATCCTCAGGCAGATAAGGTGATATTTGGAGTATCAACTTGGAACAGCAATCCACAGACCAACTCGGGTCATTTCAGCGCTTGCCTCCAACGGAGTTTAGACGAAATGAGGCTTCTTCTAACTAATGCTAAACTCTAGAGTCATTTTTAAAATGGCTAGTAATCAATGCTAGAGATGAACTATGAAAAATTGGGTCAGACGGTTGCTTGGGAAGTTTCCCATCCGCCTTTCCCTTCAATGGGTAGCCTAAGGTTAGCGTAGGCTTACTACGGTTGGAAGGCGGCTATGACACGCTTTTTTTAGTAGGAGACATTAGAAAATTTATGTTTTCTTATTTTGGATAGACATCCTCACACTGCATGTGAAGCACTGTTCGTTTATATCTCGTTTCCGTGTGAAAATAAATTGTGAGTTATCGAGGGGCAGGACGAAAACGGGTAACAGTGTCACAAACCTTAACAGTTAGCTAAAAGTGTTACCATGATTAAACCTGATGTCTTCGTTTATTAAAGGGAAAAATAAATGCACTTAGTAAGAAACTAAGGTGTTTTTCAAATGTTCGCCATAATGCGAAACTTTCGAACTTGCGCGAGTACCCTTTTACGGTGTAGAATTTACATTTTTATTACTAAATTGTAGCTTTAAAACTGGTCTGTTCTTATATAAAGTAAAACTACTCGCCGCGAGGTGCGCAATTGCCATTTGTGCATAGGCATGTGACGTGACAAAACGAGGTAAAATATTCAAGATTGGTACCACAGAAGTTCACCCTTAGTACCACAGGAGTCCCAAGTGAGTAACAGGAATCCTAAATGAGTAACAGGAATCCCAAGATTATGTGTTGTATTCTCCTAATGTTGAACACAAATACAATGCACAGTTATTCACTTTACTATTTTCCAATGGTCTTTTTTGTGCATTTGCTTTTTTTAATATTGTGTTTGTAAACGCAGAGGCCTTATTGCATATTAAGTCAAATTCCACTCCAAGATTTAAGTGTATATTTAGAGAGAACATAGAACAACAACTAATGAGTGAAAGTTTCAGCTTGATACATGGAATAACTTCAGATTAACGAGGGCTTAAAATGTTTAATAGATAAGGCGAATCTAAAGGTAACTTTTCTTACTTAGCCCACATATGAACACTGGAAATCTTTAAAACTTCATTTCTAGAAATCATTCTAGGCGTCAAGGTAAAATTTTCTTTGAGTACTACAAACTTCTTTATGTTTTTGTTTTAGTTTCTCAATAACTGCTCTGTGTAACAGGGTCCTGCTAACGTTGACGTTGGATTGATTCGGTAAGATGTTACCCGAACGTTATCTAAAATCCACCAATTATGAGGCATTATCACTGTATTAGCCAAAGTTTCTTTTTCACTTTTCGTTAAATCTTTTTTATTTCCCATTACAAACCTAAAAACTAGCACATTCAGGTTACAAAGTTTTTCTCAAGATGACTAAAATGTCGGATAATTTTACGCTCGGTGATTTACAACTAAAACCAACAACTCGACTAATGTTAAGATTTTTTGAGTAATATGTGAGTTATTTACTCGCTGAACTATAAGCTCTAACGTGCTTTCCATTGATACAATGTACCCAGCAACCTTGACAAGAAGGGAGTGATCTGGTGATTACTGGTCAAACACTCAATTTGAGTGTTGGAGACACCATCTTTGTTAGGAAGAAACGAAGCTGACGCAATACTTCGTATTCCCACGCGTTTATCTTTGGCTGTGTTGTGGGCAAAATGTTTTGTGACTGAGGCGAGGCAGTTGGGCCTGACGTGATGTCAAACCCAGCTTGTCTTTCCTGTAGAAACACAACATTAAATATGAGTAATGGTGCAGTTAGGGAAATAAGTAAGTAATAAAATATGTTTTGCCTTTCGTATATTAGATATAGCAGTATTTAGTTCTTTAATCAACTGCAACACTAAGAACATCTTCAAAGGTAAACGATAACAAAACATGATAGAATAATATAAGATTCAATACTTTGTTAAATAAAATTCTTAATTTGAAGAAATGCCCTTTTTTCAAGAAATCGTGAAAATTCTTCCTTTAGTACCTCAGTTAAGTGCTTTATAGTGTTTGTTTTCAGCGCATTTCGTGCTTTTAATAGAACTGAATGCACCTCACTAATCTATGATTACTTTTAGTTCAGTATTGATATGCAGTCATTGACTTTTTTTGGATTGAAAGCCTTGTCTTATTTCTGTTCATTTGTTTCAATTGAAAATTGCTAAAATTAAACATGCATATTTGGTGTAATTTTTATATCTAAAAACTTTCCACTTACCCGTTCTTGCATGTAGAATATTAATCCTCGAATATCGTGTTTAATGGTCTCAAAATGTCCAAGAATATTGTCACCTTGCTGACCGTTCATTTCTGTTGTTGCCATCTGTTCCAAGGTCTCGTAAAACGCGTCCAGTTGTTTTATGTTAAAGGCCAAGTTGTCTTTCTCCTAAACGAAAAATACTTTCTATGAAGTCATTTAAAGTTACATGAACTACAAATTAAAAGACGGTGGCTGATAGACTTTTCAAAATGTTTGTGGCTAGCTGATGTACTATTTTTTCCAAAATTTTATCCCTATCACATGTTTAGATCATCGTGTACATGATAAGATGATTTACGAACTATTATCAAAATTTACAAATGCTGTACCTAATTAAGCAAAGAAGTAACAGAACTCGGAAGTAACCTTTAAACAAGTACACTACGCATTTTCTCACTAATCGCATTTAGCTGAAAAGTCAAATGTTTTGCGCCATGAAATAAGAATGTTCTCGAGGTAAAACGTAACAATCAGCCAGGAAAAAAGTATCTTTCAAAGGAACCTCTGCAATACTATGGTAAATTGCACTGTCTGGCTCATGAGCATGAGCTATGATGCCAAAGCTGTTAGGCTTCAGGTCAGTTGCAGTTGGTCCATCATTGTAATAATAATTAGCAATTTTGCCGGTGTTCAAGGGTATAAAACGATTATTCTAATTTGGTTGTCCGTGGTACATTAGCATTGACATAAATATGAACGATCTTCGATGTGCCTATCAAGATCAACGTCAAGTATAGATAGAACAAATGTGCTAGTAGCCACGAAAATGGACACTATGGCCACGCGTAAGAGGAGTTTTACTGATTTCGTTCATTTTGTAACATCACACTCAACAAGATCCCACAAGCTTGCATAAAAACCATTCGCAGCCACATTTTTTTTATCTTCGTTGTTCCTACACTTGTTGCAATTGTATACGTGCGCTATAAGGTAACAATATTTCGGCCTAATGTAGGATTAAAGTTACAATACATTAATACTTTTCTCGTACGCAACGTATCCACAAAATTAAATTGATGGATTGACTCTCAAAATCTTAAAGTACTGAGCCATGCCGAATACTACAATCATAGGCATTTATCATTGTCATCTTCACTGAAGCAGATAATAGTATTCTTGTTTCTGAGAAGGTGACAAACTTTTTTAATCATTTTCTTAGAATTTCCAAAGGTTGTGCGAGCCAGTTATACCAAAATTGTTTGATATGCAACTACATTGTCAATAACTTTGGTTTTGTACATCAGTTACTCACTAACTGTTTTTAATTGTCTGTACTTACATCAAAATCATCATATTTCCTGTCCAAAACGAAGTCGCTCACTTCATACCTGTCTTCCATGTGTGCTTTTCGAGCAGCCAGCTAAAAGTAGTTAAAAGAGAGAATCAAACCAGTTGGAATTTTTTCTCATCAGTCTCTCACTTCAGCATTCAGGCAGGCTGTAGGCCTTAATTATGTTATGTTTTCCAAAAGCGGTATTTTTGTTTCCATTTAGAAAAATTAAATTAGTGCTTCAAATTTTCTTAAATACTTTTCTATTTTGAAATTATCTAAGCTTGTCCAAACTAGTTTAATTCTGTCATTACAATAAAAGAAATTTTGAAAAAAAATTATTACTTACAAAATCTTGTTCAGTGTCAAATACATGTTCCAAGTAATGTCGTAAATCAGTGAACATAGCTCTGTAAATTTGTTGTCGAGCTTGTGAAGCAGAGCCAATGGTGGCACTGGTCGCCATCTTATTCAGGAGCATCATGGCAACTAGCGTGCATAAGATGAGTTTTGCTCTAAAATCTGTGAAGAAAGTTAAAGGAATTTTAATTCTAGTATCATAAGGAAGTCTCAAAAAAGTTACTACACAAAATGACATCTCTTAGAAAAAGTATTCTTGGTAAAAATATTGACTAATCAAAAGAAGAAAGAATAAAAAGTAAAGATTAAAACGAATATAAATATTATAATAAGAATTTAAATTAAATGCACTAAATTCCCGTAAAATATTTTAGACAATGTTTGTAATTTATAAAATTTTAAATTCTTAACGTCAAAGCCTTAAACCGGACCTATAATTTTTTTTAAGCAACGTACTTGTGTTTGCTGGTACCATGTTTATGAAATTCATTAAAAGTTTGTATTTCTTTTCCTTTAGTATTCTTCCTGTCACTGTAGAAGTAGTTACTCTTGAGTTGTGGCATTTTCAGCAAAATCAAACCTTTTTAACTGAATTTAGTTCTGCTAAAATTAGGAATATTAACTGGTGGAAATTAATCACAATCTAATTTTGCCAGTTTCGGAAAGTACACCACCATTGTTGCAATTACAAAGTGCCTGAGGGTGTTTCCCCCTTTCTACCAACTACCGGAACAGCTCGAACAATGTTCAAATTTTACTAAAAATTACATTATACAAAGTATTAAGTATTATTTACTATTCTTCATCATGAATGCAAGAACTACTGTATAAAAATTACGAAGTATGAAAAATTCCTATCATTTATTAAAAGTTTAAAACATCAATAAATTAAATATTATAATATTTAATTTATTAATTGTTTTAGACTTTTAATTAAACTTGTAATCGATTGAAAATGGTAGCATGGAAGAAGTCAAAAGTTTAAAATAGAACTGTTAAAACATACCTTCGTTCACTGCTGTTCTTTTGATTCGAAAATTAGATGCATTTTCCCGACGAGCGACTGTTATGGAATATGTTAATATTTCCTGATTTTCTGTGTTCAGACTTTGTATAAAGGAGCGTATTTAATTTTATGATAAAAAAGCAACAAAAATAACCAAATATTCGGCAAGTTAGAACTACATGTATTTTCCTTTTTTGTTTTTGTACTTCACACTAATATCACGAAGACTATATATTCAATTGTTATATTCCCTTAATCTAGTGCTGATTTTTAATTCAAAAGGGAATTTTTGTCAAAGTTTTTCTTTGTTTCATTGTTTCTATTGTTAAACTAGTGCAATAACATTTTAAAGAATGCCTTTCGTTTTTGAAATTTACTTCCTTTATGAGGTCATGTGCAAAATCATTAACAACTGTTCTACTGATTATCTCGTAATGAATAATTCAATTATATCGATTAGTGTTTCAAATGTAAAATAAGTAGATCAATACTGTCTCTGTTTAATTAAAGTATTATATTATCATATAGCAAAACCATTTGTTTTACGGCTTCAGGGTGTTTACTTGCTTCATTTCAGTTATCTGTCAAAAGCTCCGACGACATCAGTATAATTATAGATTATTTCATTGCTCTTCATGTTGTAAAACTGAATCTTTAGGAAAACGGAAGTTATTTTTTGTTGTTTTTGGCTAATGACAACCAAACCTAATTGTTTGTTTAAGCTGCCCTCGATATAATATGTTTTGATAATTTTCAAATATAGCACAAATTCAGACTCATTCTTCTCGTTATGTACGAATAGAACCCAGTCATCCATTATCATCATCATCATCATCTTTGTCATCCATCCTCACCATCATCATCATCATCATCATCATCATCATCATCATCATTTTGGGTACACGATGTACGGTTACACATTGTAGGATTGTATTGTACAGTCACCAGAGAGCTCAAACTGCGAGCAGTGAGCAATGCATAATGCAAATAGTGAACATTTCACTAGGAAACTCTCCACCCAATCCTTAGAGTGCTCAAACGCATGCGCTTTAATAAAGACATTTTTTCTTCTTTTGGTTCAGAAGACAAGTAGCAAATCAAGATGGGCTTCCCAGTCAGATAATGGCTTAGTCGGAGAGAAGACTTCTTAGTTATGTAAATATGATGGTACGTTTGGTAATTCTACATGCGGCAAATGCTTATAGAACATGGAGTCAGTGATATCCGAATGCCCAGACGGGGTACTCTGTATATAAACTTGACAGTTACATTTCTAGATTTATACCACCCCAAGGAAACGTTATTAAATGGAATCTTGAAGGAGAATATCTTTGTTCCAACAGCTCACCTTTGCAACTTCGACCTCGTCAACACTAATAACTTTTCTCGTTTGAAAACTCAATAATTCATAGTGCGCACTACTCCTGGAAAACTCCTGGAATTCTAAAATTCTGTCCAGGGCCGTGGAAAAGTCTTTGAAAAGCAGATAATTTCCGTGTACTCTCGGAACTCCAGGAATTTTGTGGATAATTTTTCATCAGTTTATAAACAAACCAAAACCTGCAGAAGCATCTGGGTTATGATTGTACTTTTTGTATTTTATGTAGACTCAATTTCAGTTGCTGCTACTGCGGCAGAAATTACTTGTTTTTGTCGATGGAGAATTTGGGGTTGGGTCTGGGAAAGTTCTTTAGCCTGGAAAACTCCTGGAATTTTGTGGATAATTTTTCATCAGTTTTATAAACAAACCAAAACCTGTTGAAGCATCTGACTCATAATTGTATTTTATGTAGACTCAATTTCAATCAATGCTGCTACTGCGGAAGAAATTACTTGGTTTTGTCGAGGGAAAATTTGGGGTTGGGTCTTGGGAAAAAAAATTTTAGCCAGGAGAACTCCTGGAAAACTCTTGTTATCGTCAGTCAGTGAACACCACAATAGTTTGATTACATTACAACGCTCAGCGTATCAATTAATAATGCATCGATTTGAAAACACACTTGAAAGTGGCTAAAAACAAATATGGGTAGATATTGTTCCAATATGGATTGTCGAAACTGCATCATAAAGAAATTATATAGCAGCGACACAATGATCACAAATCCATTAAACCAGCTAAGAAAATTAAACGACAATTTACTATTGACAGAAATGAATTTTAGACTTTAAATACAGGTTCCTCTTGATTTAAGATGCAGTTATTTTTATTATAAAAAGAATTTACCCATTCTCTAAATAAAGCTGTCATTTTTCATCGTAGGGTAGTCTGAAACTTCCAAACTTTCTTCGAACTTTTGTCGCCCTTTTTTTTTTTCTGGCAGTATATAGCAAGTTTAAATCGCTTGGAAAGTTTTGAAAAACTCCAAGTTCTTTGCTGGAGTTCAACGAGTTTCCTCCGGTCGGAACTCTCAGGCGTGTAATTATTAACTCCTCGCTTATTAAATTTCCAAAACTTTTCCACATCCCCGTTCTTCCATTCTTTCAAACTTATACAGCCATCGGTTTTCAGTTTTTTTGAATTTCTAGATTTTTCTTCAAAATAGAATTAAGTTGTTTAAAGATGAAAGCCATACATGGACTTTGATACTGTTGTATTTTTCGTTGTATTTTCTCACTTGTAATTGTACTTGCTCAGAGCAAATTCTATTGTCTTAAACAGTGCCAACGAGCTTTCATCATGTATCTAGACTCTATCAACATTTTGTGAACCTCCTCGCTTTTTCTACCCCCTTTCTCCGCACCCTCCCC
>JAOBBB020317949.1:0-10564 GCA_025331005.2 Zoanthus gigantus | reverse complement strand
CATTCTGATTGGCTACTCTACTAGAGGTCTATTTGTGATAGCCTACTAGTAGAGAAAAGATAGCGGATCAAAATAGTTATGAGCCCCGTTTTGCTATAATATCAGAGGATTTCATCGATATTTTAATTTGTACATCCTTTTTTCCGATTAGTGGGTTTATACTAAAACAATTAGACCTCTTGGCCTTATGGACTACGAGTTTGAATAGCCCATTCGGCCTACGTCCATTCATCCTCGAGGTCTAATTGTTAATTATTCACACAAGGTTTTTATACAACTTAGAAAAACGGGTTCTTATGTGCACAAGGTCAGAGATAACAATCTAAAACAACACGCAAATGATCACGGTAATTTGTTCACCGTAACGTGAAGTTCACCTACCATTAATCTACGCAACAACAGAAAGATGGGCTAACTTTGTATGTAGGAAACACTAACCATGGCAAACGACCTTGGAAACTTTCTCTGCTTCATCTGGGGACAACAGAGATTTCACTCTCACAGCGTACTCCGGTTTGCTTGACATGTGGAGAAGATCATCTTCCTGAGCGCCGTCTGTTCCCACGGCAACCACTTTCACGCCACCAAGCTTCAGTTGATGCGAAAACGAGGCCAGGCTCTTCTCTGCATGAATATTATGATCTTTCTGTGGTCCCATAACTGTCACTAGCAAAATCTAGAAGCAGATAAAAGTTTTTAGATTCACCTTTCATTCAGTCTTATGTTCTGTACTGAAACAATTTAGTGATAAATATGTAAATTCTACACCGTATAAAAAGAGAAAACATACTGACGTTTCGGACGTTAGTCCTTCGTCAGAGTAAAAGACAGTAAAACGTCAGTAAAACAGTAAAACGTCAGTAAAACAGTAAAACGTCAGTAAGTTTTCTCTTTTTATACGGTGTAGAATTTACATATTTATCACTAAATTGTTTCTTTAGAAACACCGACGCAGCTCACACTAGTTTACCGCTAGTTAGTTTCTGTTCTGTATTGAACCAAAGGTGGAGCTTAACAAAGATCCTGCAGTGTTAGAGAACTCTTTGACTCCCCATGAACAAAACACTAATCCACATTATAGTAGCTTAACTCCCAAAAAACGCTTGCACTCATTTTACAGATTGCGTTTGATAATAAAGCTTAGTCATTTTGATGAAAAAGAATGTAGCACTGATTTTTTTAAGAGTTCGAGCTTTGCGCTGGAAATCTTGTCAAAAGGCCCTTTGCAATTAGAGGTCACATGACCACACCTCCCTTAAACTAACTAGTTATGACAAAATGATGTTCAAAAATGGAAAGAGCAGGTTAAAGTTAGTTAAAAGGAATAATTTCGAGTCTCAATGTTAAGTACCTCAAAATTGACAGCGAATATATAAAATCAAAGTTTTTCTATGGAAATGTATGTGGAAATGGTACTGGAGAGCAAGGCTTGCTCTCTAGTCATACAAATCCTCAGAAAATATCCTATTTTCTGATGCTTGCCAATTTTTCCATATTTGAAGTCAATAGTTGAAGCTATTTTACCAAAGTCAATCTGATCTTTCCATTTCTGGATGCCATTTTTTCATAGCTGATTGAATTTACAGTGTACAGTATCTGCAGCTGATTTGATAAACAAAATATTTTAACTGTCAAGAAACTAAAACTGCAAATGTAATGAATTCTAAAACTCCGTAGAAACGAACGAGTTGCTTAAGAAAACATCACAGAATAAAACAAAAATCATTCGAAGATATTCCTTGTGAAAATAGTTTTAATATATTCCAGAATCATTGCATAGTAATATTGGTAAGCGAGCTTCACGTAGTCAAATTTGTTCTGAAATCAGATCAATCATGCTCGCAATCAAATTGCAGCAACCATATATAATGATAAAAAGGATATAGTTAACTTGTTAATATTGGCCGTTATTGCAATATATTTTCACAATGGAATTTTTAAGTCTACGTATCAATAAATATATTTTATTCAATACACCGGTAAAATAGCAAATCATTTATGTGGAGACAGAAAAAGCGCACTACCTTAGGCGTATGGGTTCGAGTTCCGCCAGAAGCTGTAAAAACTTCAAACTTTGCCATCTCAAGCAGAATCACCAGGTTTCGATTGCCAGCGTCACGTGGTAACTTACGAAGTGACGACAGCACATCGTTTTGAGAGTGCTTCTCGTCTAGTTTCATTTCTATTGAGGGGATGGTCGAGTATGCAACAAGTCCCGCGTGTGTTCCCGAAGGAGAGACTTGAAAGCTTTTCAGAACGCTTTCGGCGAATGTTTTCTGTTGATCCCAATCTTTGTCAGGGACGTCACTAGAAGAATCCAAGGCAAACACGATGTCCACGCTGTGTGGACAAACTATTGAAAAATTGAAACAATGGCTGATAAATCTTTGAGGAAGTAAAAACAATCCTAAAAACTTTCTATATGCGGTATCAAAAAATATATCATTTTACGAGACGGATGGTTTGGCTTCATAAAACTAGATACAATGTTAATGAATTGAATTCAAAAAATACGTGTTGGTAAAAAAGAATAGGTACTGTTTATACACAGAAAAAGGATATGGTGTTCTGTTATGTATTATGTATTAATACCATGTCAAAGAATTTTTCGTTGGAGTTATAGAAGGCCATAGGTTATAACAAAGTTTATAATAAGACGGGCTATGGAAAGGTATTAGTGTGCTATCATATTTAAATAGGTTTCACATACCGTAAGTTCCGATTGTTGGAGCATTTCCGATCTGATTAGGAAAATGTTTGCCTTCTTGAGTGCTTTGCAATGTTGGAGCAGCAACAGTCTTATCACTCAGTGGATGAGGTATTTTAAGCGGTTGAGGTTTCACAGCCTGAGATTGCGGTTCATCTGTTAGTGGCTTAGGAGTTTTAAGTGTTTGAGGTTTGGCATTTGGTGGAGTTCTTAAAATAACTTGCCAAGGACCTGTTCCTGGTGTTATCATGAAACTGTTTACTCCTGTTTTAGTTTCATTGCCTCCTGATGGTTTGTTTGCCTGCTCCTGTGATGCCTGTGGTTGGAATGCTTGGGGCTGGTTTGCCTGTGGTTGGAATGCTTGTGGCTTGTTTGCTTGTTGCTGAGTTTTTTGTGGCTGGGTCGCCTGTGGTTGAGTCGCCTGTGGTTGAGTTGCCTGTGTCTTGGTTACATACGGTTGTGGTTGACCAGCTTGAGTTACTTGCTTCGGTTGCGCTGCTATGTTAACGTGGTCATTGTAAGATTCTGTTGCTGAAGTTGAGACTGTACTTTGATTAGTAGCCTGAGACTGCGGTAGATCTGTTAGTGGCTCAGGTGTTTTAAGTTTTTGAGGTTTGCCATATGAGGAAGAATCTACATTGACCTGCCAAGGGCCTGTTGCTGGTGTTATCATAAAATTATTTACTACTGATCCAGTCGCATTACCTCTTGATGACTCAGTCGCTTGTGATTGGGATGTTTGTGGCTGAGTTGCTTGCGGCTGAATTGCCTGTTGCTGGGTTACCTGTGGCTGAATTGCCTGTTGTTCGGTTACCTGTGGCTGAGTTGCTTGTTGCTGGGGTACCTGTGGCTGAGTTGCCTGTTGCTGGGTTACCTGTGGCTGAATTGCCTGTTGCTGGGTTACCTGTTTCTGATTGGTTTGTGGCTGTGACTCTTGTAACTGGGTTGGCAGCGACTGGTTGGACTGATGTTGTGTTACCTGTGGCTGAACAGCTGGCCGTTGATTGTGCAGTGGTTGAAAAGCCTGTAGTCGATAATTCTGTCCCTGACCAGCTTTCTTCTGTTGTTCTTTACTATCTTGGCTCTTGTAAAGGCCGCCCGATGGAGCTGAGCCTACATTCTGGACAGCAACCTGGGTTTGTGTTTGATCTGGCAGTGGCTTTGGTATTTTAAGAGGTTGAGGTTTTGCAGATGTGTTTAATTCAACATGCCACGGTCCTGTTCCTGGAGTGATCATAAAACTGTTTACTACTTGTTTGGTCGCGTTACCCTCTGATGGTTGTGTTGCCTGTGGTTGGGTCGCCTGCGGTTGGGTTGCCTGTGGTTGGGTTGCTTGAGGTGGTGTCGCTGGAAACTTAGCTAGCTGTGAAACTCCACTTTCTTTAGTCGGTTGATTATTCAATTTCTGCATGGCAGCAGGAACCTTTCTGGCGTTGCTCCTCAACTGTGCAAGGTAGTCAGGTGGATAACCTCCCACAGTAGTATCGACCTTTACTATCCCCTCAGATAGTTTTGGGGCAGCTAGCTTCTTTGCCAGACTTGCTGGAACTAAATAACAAATATTCTTTGTTATTCATCGCTTACCACAATAATAATGCTAACTAAGGTGGCAACGTTTTAGCTCTTACAACAAAACTTCCCCTAAAGTTCACACAAAAATGATCGCCCTAAAGCGGGGCACATTATCGTCACATGTCATTGAATAATTGTATTTTCATGCTCGAAACTATCAGAATCGCATCTGCTACTCCAAATTTTGCGATGGCATGTGTGGTTTATTCACGTGGACAATAGACATATGCACTGTACACAAATTTAACTAATTCATTTCAAGCCAATTAAAGTTTAAAATTAGCACACATTGAGTGCCATCTTTTGTCAATTTAGCCATTAACCTTTTCAGTCAAAAAGGTGACCATTGATCCGAAATACCTGTTCTTTTCTATAATGGTTCTTAAAAGACCAAAGCAGGCATATTTTTAATCAAGAAAAAATGTCTGACAATCATTGCTCCACCCTGTTTTAGTTTCCTAACTGTTAAGTTATGATTATCATATCAAAAGAAAGGCTACACCTGGTTGATAATTGTGGTTTTTAATTGGTAGTTATGAATACTGTATCCAAAGGAAGCATATTTTAAAACAATCCTCACCGCGACATACTGCTCTCACAACCTTTCCCGCCGTCCCGATGAGGTCATTAAACGAATTTACATAAAGTGAGTTTTTCCCAGCTATTTGGTGTAACTTCTTCTCATCAACATCCGGGCCAACACCAACTGCCACGACAGTGACGTCAGTAGCTCTTAGACGAGAGGTGACTTCAGCAAGTTTTTGTGGTCCGAGTTTCCCATAAGCCAAAACGACGAGCGATTTGGGAGCATCTTTCCTTGCTCCTCCTGCTGATGTGAAAAGCTCGAAGTTTGCAATCTCAAGTGCATCGTCAAGCCTTCTATCAATTTCACTCTTGGCTTCAGGATATATATTATCAACAGCGCTCTGAAAGAAATGATTAGGCTAATAAAAAGGCATATATTTTCACGAAAATAAAAAGAAAAGTTCTGGATGAAAAACTGTATGTTCACCTTTATGCGGTATGGTTACTTGAAAAAAAAGGAAAACTGAGAACTTTCGTTTTCGTAGGAAACAGATAGAAAATTTGGCGAAAAATGGAAGAAAAGAAACTTTTATATATGTTTGGTGAATATAGATGGCCCTCCTACAACCCTACAGCTATCCCAAACTACCACTTTAGTCTTTTAACATCTAAAATGAAACAAATGAAGGTGTAAACGAATCAGTTTTGCATGAAAATATTATGCAGTACATATTAAATGGACCAATCTCTCATTTATTATATGTAATTATTTTTACCCCAGATTTTATCAATTAATTAGATAAACAAGATGCCTTGAAGATGTCTACTCAGTTCTTAACTCACAAGGTAAATGGATATAGTAACTTTATATTGTTAGGGTAGAAGGTAAATGTATATAGTATCTTTTATCGTTAGGATAGAAGGTAAATGTATATAGTAACTTTATACTGTTAGGATAGAAGGTAAATGCATATAGTAACTTTATATTGTTAGGGTAGAAGGTAAATGTATATAGTAACTTTATATCGTTAAGGTAGAAGGTAAATATATATAGTACCTTTATATCGTTAGCATAGTAGTAGCGGTTCAGCTTCAGTTCCAAGGTCGCAAGTGACGAGTAAGAGACAAGACCAATATGAGCTCCGAAGTACGAAACGTTAAAAGCGTTTGTGGTGCTCTTTACAAAGTCTTGAATATTCTTCCACTCCATATCCTTGATGTCACTTGAGACGGGCAGTGCAAAACCAAGATCCAGAGCCAAATTGCACTCTAATGGTAGACATAAGGTACGAAAGAAGGATATTGATGTATTAATATCAACTAAAACTTGATGAATTTTCACTCATCGCCGTAAAGTGTAAGTTCCATGTACTATCTTTTCCTTCTTTGATTTTAGTTAAGGTGGCTCCCTGTGGTTTCAACAAACATTTCCAAATATATGACAAGTAACGTTTTTCTGCCACTAAATATTTTTCTTTAACCCATTATTACAAAATAATCACCAAGATGTGAACACAAAACACTAAAAAAGTTTTGTCAAAGTTAACCTATTTGATACGACCAGCTAGTTGCTAAAGCAACAAGGCTTTTCAAAGTGCAAAAATAAAAGCACAAAACTGAGCCATTTTGCTTCATTTCTCAAGATTCCTTCAGTGATATTTTTTTAATAATTTCTTTAATAATTTCTTCAATAATACAATGATTAAAATTATTTTAAATATCACACTGCAGCTATAAATGGTCCTATGATTCCGAAATACCGCTGGAAAAGTGACTCGAAGACGCAAGATCACTCCCATGATGCACTGCAGCTACTAACGGCTAACACAAAAGGCCCCTGATATCATAACTCCTTCATTTCGCTGCGCGCGCACGAATGAGTAAAAAGGTGAAGAAACTTTTCATTTTTAGGTATGGAGAGTGTTCAAAAAAAATTGGCATTTGTACAAAAAAGTAAGGGTTTTCTTTACTTCTCATGTTTGTTTTATAAACCGTCTTATATATACCATTTAAGCTGGACTTTTAATGGACGAAATAAAACACAAAATTTACCACTTTCCGACATGAAAAAGGGAATTATAAAATTCATTCATTTTCCACATTAAAAGAAAACTACAGCTAAAAATTAGTTCCAGATTGTTGAAATCTTTGTGTTTTCGATACAATGTCGATAAATACTATTTTGGTGTCTCCGAATCTATAAAGGCTTTCTCAAAACTGAAATTGGCAGTTTCGTAATCCTCCATGCGCCAATGCATTTAAAATTCAAATACACATCTAAACATATTACTATTACGTTAGTTTTCTTTTTCTTTCTCTGTACCATATCGTTTACAAAATTATCAGTGCTGTTTAAATCCTTAAATGTAAAAACTGTTGAATTCTATCTACAAAGAATTTAATATGATTAATATGCCTTGTATTTCACTATTTTAGCTAGAAAAGTATATCAACTGTAACCACTGACCTGCCTCGATTAGTTCTGTACCATTTGCAGGCCAGTGGTGTATCTCAATCATGTAAACATTTACGAAGTTGAAATAAAAAAATTGAAATTGAAAATTGTTGATAACCAACAACAAGCAAACTTAACGTCATCAACGTAGATACCAAATATTGGAACTACCTGGGCAGTCTTGCACTTTACATTTTCTTGTCTCACTATAAGCACCTCGGCAATTATTGCCTGTTAAACAGTCACGTGATCGCAGGCTCAGCCCAGTTCCACAAGTCTTCATACATGGACTCCAGTCGGACCATGAGCCCCAGCGTGCTAAAAATAAATTGTGACCGGGTTAGGAACACAACAAAACATTATCTTAAACATTGTCACGGGAAACAAGAAAAAGTTAAAAAATGCCACTAAAATGTTGAAATTTATCTAGATTTAGGACAATATTTTCAAAAAGAAATGTAAAAGAAATAAGAAAATAAAACAATTACAAATGTACTTCATAAAGCAAAGGAATTAAAAAATTTTATCTTATGTCAGGAAAACTTTATTTCAAAACATACAAGTTTTAGGCTTTAAAGCCAACTTATGTCGGAACAATATCGATATGCATGATTCATAACATTTACGTCTGATAATAAAAAGCATCATTGTAAATGGCCGGCTCTTATCTCCAATTGTTTTAGTGTTGCAGCAGATGGAGGTCTTTGATTCCCCGTGGACGGGCTCAAAAGAAAGGTATTAAAAATTGTTATCTTCTTATTTTTCTGATAAAAATGACGTTTAATTAAAATAAAAGCGCTAACCTCTGTTTTCTTTTACAAACCAATAATACTCAAAAAAGAAAAATTCTGAGCCCATGAGGTTATAAGTATTTATTTGTTCAAACCATTGCCCAAAGTTGTTATTGATCAACATGGTATTATGTATCACCAGGCCTATCTTGGGATGCTATGCTGAAGAAAACAGAAGTACGTTATAACTCGAATTACTGAGTGATGCTGATATGTTATTGATGGCAGAAAATGATATCTCCTCAAGTATATAAGCGTGATAAGTAAATGTTACGCAAAATGTAATTACTGCCGCAGCGAGCGAGCCTGAAGCGAGGCCATAAGGCCCTGGGTTCGATCCCCAGCTCTTCTAGGTTTGAACATTTGTGTGTTTTTCTTATGGTTGGTGCAGTTGGTAAGATCTCAACCTTCCAACCATAAGGTCCTGGGTTCGATCCCCGGCTCTACTAAGATTTGAACATTTGTGTGATTTTCTTATGGTTGGTGCAGTTGGTAAGATCTCTACCTTCCAACCATAAGGTCCTGGGTTCGATCCCCGACTCTACTGAGATTTGAACATTTGTGCAATTTTCTTACGGTTGGTGCAGTTGGTAAGATCTCTACCTTCCAACCACAAGGTCCTGGGTTCGATCCCCGGCTCTACTGAGATTTGAACATTTGTGTGATTTTCTTATGGTTGGTGCAGTTGGTAAGATCTCTACCTTCCAACCACAAGGTCCTGGGTTCGATTCCCGGCTTTGCTGATGTTTGAACATTAGTGTGATTTTCTTATGGTTGGTACAGCTGGTAAGATGTCTGTCTTCCAACCACAACGTCCCAGGTTCGATCTCCGGCTAGGGGCTCTACCGAGAATTGAACAGTTATGTTGTCTTCTACGGCAAAGCTGAATCAGTTTTTCATCCTTACGAGGTCGATAAATAGAGTACCTAGGAGACCTGCAATGGATTAGTGTCCCGTCCAGGGGGATTCAAAGACTCTCATCTGCTCAACACTACAGAAACTGGAGATAAGCACCGACTCAATGGGCCACTTGGCTTGTATGGGATTTAGCTTAACTAAGAATTATGGCAAACGTCTTGGGATCCGCTCCTACGGGCCTCCTCTGCGTCCTAACGGGTCAAGTGGTCAGAAACTGTGGGATGATTTCCAAACACAAGAAACTCTACAAGTTCCCTTCTTTCAAAAAAGAACTCAAAATGTTTCTATTTAAAAAAGTTTTATTGAACTTAAGTTCTTTATTAGTTTTAACCACTTTTACTCTATTTTCTGTACCTTATGATAACTGTTTTTGAGAACGCGAGACAAAGATTTTTTAGATTACATAAAATCATTCAACTGCCAAATCCTTTAGTCGATAGCTTATTCCCAACGTCCTCTACAGAAACTTAAAATTAATTTACCATAAGGCAGTCAAACTTGTAGTCCGTTTTACTACTGTAACCCACCCTCAGCCAGTCAAAAAGCAGTCAAACTTGCAGTCAGTTTTACTACTGCAACTTACCCTCAGCCAGTCAAACTTGCAGTCACTTTTACTGCTATAACTCACCCTCAAGCAGACAAACTTGCGGTCAGTTTTACTGCTTTAAAACACCCTCAAGTAGTCAAACTTGCAGTCAGTACTGCTGTAAAACATCCTTAGCCAGTCAAACTTGCAGTCAGTTTTACTTCTGTAACTTACCCTCAAGCAGTTAAACTTGCAGTCAGTACTGCAGTAAAACATTCTTAGCCAGTCAAACTTGCAGTCAGCTAATACTGTTGTAACTCACCCTCAAGCAGTTAAACTTGTAGTCAGTTTCACTGCTGTAACCCACCTTCAGCCAGTCAAACTTGCAGTCACTTTTACTGCTATAACTCACCCTCAAGCGTCAAACTTGCAGTCAGTACTGCTTTAAAACACCCTTAGCCAGTCAAACTTGCAGTCAGTGTTACTGTTGTAACTCACCCTCAAGCAGTCAAACTTGCAGTCAGTTTTACTTCTGTAACTCACCCTCAAGCGGTCTTAGAGTCAGTTTGAAGGATGTAATTCACACCTCATTAATCATTAATTAAAGCAGTCAGTCTTGTTGGAAGCATCTCCAAATTTGAAACTGCTTCTCTTTATGCTATATTTGCGCATCTTCTGGTAGAAGCCCCAGTCCCTTCAAAGCAACTGCAGCTGCCTGCGCTTTTGCGTGCTTCTTGTTGCCACTGACAACAGCAGGTTGGTAGTCGACACCGTTGACAGTCACTTTATAGAGGAACTGCTTACTGTGGGCTGGGCCATGGTCAAATGCCAGATTGTAATCCGGAAGTTGCCATCTTCGCTTGCTACAATATTCAGACAGAGCTGACACTGGATGTTTACCTGTCGAATGTAAGGCACACAAATCAGAAGCAACTCTAAAAACCTTAAGACTCATAAAACCCTGCATAATTGTTCACAGAGCATCCATTAACATTACACTACATAACTTCAAATTATTTTGAAGTTGTTTACAGCAATGTATGTATGTGTGCGTGCGTGCGTGCGTGCGT
>JAOBBB020317858.1:0-10566 GCA_025331005.2 Zoanthus gigantus | reverse complement strand
TATATTCCATTATATTATATTATATTATATTATATTATATTATATTATATTATATTATATTATATTATATTTTACTTTTTTATATATTATATTATCGGATGAGAGAATAAAAAAGTAAATAAGCAACAGCTAAGGACCCATATTTACAAGTGCGCAAATCCATAATCCAAAAGGGATGGCCAAGAGAGCCGCAGGACGTACCAGCTCAAGCCACATCATATTTCAACGTTGATACAAACTAATATAACAGTCCAGTACAGACTTCAGTAGTCAGAGACTTGCTATTCCCCAGATTCTTCTCCATGACATGAAACACCGCAGTCACTTGTCACACTTCAGGGTAGAATCCTGTTTACAATGAGCCTGAGAATGAGTGTACTAGCCAGGCATGGCAGTGGTACATGCATCACAACCAAAAGAAGCATTGATTCCTCATGAAATTCCATCGCGAGCCTGGCAGAATGTTGGAATAGAGTTGTTCTAGATTGACAGCCACGCTTACCTGATAACTGCAACTTCTGGGAAGTGGACAGTCTCCATTCAACCAATGCAATGTTCAACAGGTTTCCTGAAACTCAATAACCATTTTGTACGATACATGGCAGCCTAGATCAGTTGTAACTGTCAATGGGCCCCAATATATTGTGACAGAATTTAGAACATTCACTAAGACCTGGGACTTTGAGCAAAAATGAACTTTATGGAGCCAAGATGAAAAGAAATTAGCCCCATATATCCTTGATTTTTGAGTTTTAGTAAGTTTATATCAAATTTTTTTGGCACTGTAACATCCTGCGGCAGCAGAAGGGCTCCCTATAGATGATATACCTACAACAAATTATGGTGAAAACCGCAGCACTGTACCCCCTACTGAAAAGGAAATTATAGGCAAGGCCTACTGCTTCATCCCAACCTACAACACCTGAAACAGCCATGCCACTGCAACCCACTGTTAAGGCGTAATTGAGAGACTTCATATGCTAATAACTTAGTACTATGCCTAAAGGAACTAAGCTAACGAAGATATCAGAAAACACTGCTTTGATTCAATGTAGTTTTCTTGATTAAAGCTCATCTTTTTGATCAAACAAGGGGAGATGTTATCAAAAACTCTGGACTTGCCACGTGACCAAACACTTGGTATCAGTGTAGACATGATTAGAGTTCTAATACATTCCCTTTATTGAGGTAGCTCAAAATATAAGCCCTAGGCTTCTTTTGAACTACCTTCCATCCTGGAGATCATTTCTGTAAGTTAACTGTAATAATGTTACAATAACATGTATTTATGTGCTTGTACCAGATGCATATGCCACTGTTTTAAACAACATTTTTTAGATAGTTTCTGTAATCTCCTTGATGGTTTATATTAATAAATAAAGTTACAACTTTTAGAGTATTAAAGTACTAAAGCACTATTGCCCCGGCTTCTAAAAACTACATGGCTAGCACCAATTAGAACTTGCTTACCTATTGAACATTTTTTGGTAATGAAAGTTCTAAGGTGTGTTACAAACACTTATGGCAGATAGATTGTGTTTTTACACTAATTACAATTAAATCAGTTGTAATTCTTGTTTTTTATTGTCATCGTTCCACAGACCTGGTGGTGTCTTAGTTTGCAAGCTAGAAGGAGCAAGTTTCTGGGAGAATACGTTTGCTGCAGAATTTGTCTGTCATCAACTTTCTTTACCAGAAGGTAAGTAAAATTTCGTTAAAGAAAAGTAATGAATATTTTTGTTGTATTTTCAAGTGTTATTTTATATCCTCCCCTCTCCTTCGGCTAAAACATTCATGCTTTGCAGAAAGGGTTCAATTTAGCAGTGAGTGGGACGTTTTGGATAATATCAGACAATGCAGCACCTTGGATGACATGTTAGGGTCTTATGGAAGTGTTTGTGATTCAGTGATTGCTAGAATTTTTTTTTACCAGGAGGTGGTTTTGGAAACTGAGCAGTGTTCTGGCAGATGTGGACTATCCTTGATACAAAGGAGAAAGATTGTTGTAAATAGAAAGCAGCAAACGGCATGCTGACTTGGGCATTAGAACAATTATTATTATGTTGTTCATTTTTTCACAACTAGTTGTGACACTAAAGAAATTAAATCTCTAAGCGGATTCTAAATCAATAGATCAGCTGTGTTTTAGGTCCCACTTTAGTTTAGATTTGATTAATTTTGTGACATTTTCGCTTAAGAAAAATTTAACATGGCAAATCAAAATTTTAATCCTTTTCGTGTTGATTTCTCGTGATTTTATGCAATTACTGAATTAGCAACTTTCGTATTTTGATGAAGTGAGGTAAGGAGAGCAAGGGATCTTATAATGCAGACGACAAACAGATGTCACCTATAATTTTTTCTTCCTGGTTCTCTCATTTAATTAGGCTCCTGCACAAGTCAGTCATTCGAGGCGAACACAAGACACTGCATGTTTTCATTGAGGCCATCGAAAAATTTCCCAAAATCAAGACATGTGGTGAGTATTGTCGAAGAAAAGAGTTCTATGTTTGTTTTTTCTTGTGTTAATAATTACTTGTTTCCTGGTTTATTACAAAGGCAAATTAACTCTTAATTTCAAACTTTAGGTGTGCCAGCTGCAAGGTAGGGGAATTGGGTTATCAACGTCTAGAGCCCAAGCAGAGAATGCGAACAATACGGAAATTGTATCAGAAACTGATAATATAAATGCTGGTATGTAAAAATTTGCAGTGGCTTGGGATTTGACAGTTATATTGAAAGAAGCTAAATGATATCAATGGTGGTGCAAAAAACAAAAAAAAAAAAACTCAACTTTATTTTTAAGTGAATTAGCTTTCCAAAAATGTTCATTGTTACTGCATCTATAGGCGGTAGCCACTATATCGTCGCCCGGATAAGTGAGTCCGTAACACCATAAGAGGAAAAGTTGCCAAATACCACAGAAATCCCGCAAAACGTCGAAACATTGCTCAGAATAACGCTGGTAAAAATTGAATGGAATACACAAATGAAACGTTCTAAACTAGATTGACATGGTTTTCTTACAATAAAATTTCTTCATATTCAACGTGTATTTGAAGTAGCCACAAGCGTTTAAAAATCGCCTTTTATTTATGAAATTATCATTAAAAGAATGTGTAAAGAGCTATTAACATCTTTTCATGTTTAGATATCAACCGATTTATCAAACAATTTAAAATACTTCTTCAAAAACATTTTTGATTTTGTTCTTTGAAATTCGAGATGTTTCCTTCGTCTTGGTTTATGGCCGCGTCCTGAAGCGGACTGGTAATAGCCACGAATGACGTTGTGGTAATTATTAAGGGCGTAATTTGCAACAGAAAGTTTTACCTGATAGCTTTCGTTTTAGAAATTGACATTCAACGAAATCGTTTAGATATTCACCCTTGACAGTCTTAGTTTGTATTTGTTAGATAAATTTAGGATAAGAATGACGTCATTTGCGGCTATTTCCAGTCCCCATCAGGATACGGCCATAAACAAGATGGAGAAAATCTCTCGATTTTAGAGTACTGCGAAAAAAGATTTGACCAAATCCAAAACGTTTTGTAGAAGTTCGTAAAATTGTATGATAAATAGTTTGATATAAAAACATATAAAAGGGTTAGTTGTACATCTTTTTATGTTGACTCTACAAAATAGGCAAGTAAACTTGACCACCATGATACACGAGGACTTTCGGTTTTAAAATATAGCTTCACTATTGTTTTTTAAATGTTAAAAATTGTTCTTGTAACATTTCAGAGGGCAGTCTTTGTGTATGTAACCCCGTTACCCAGTGCACAGGTGGACCAAGCCAAAAACATCTAAGCCGATCTGCATTATTCTCTAACCCTGATGAATCAAGGAAGCTGCTTGCTACTGCTGGTGATGAAAGTTCAAATTCAGTAAGTTTCAAATCACTTTACTTGTATAAATCTAAATTGAAAACTTGTTATTAAAAACAACAACAAAACAACAACAAAACAACAACAACAACAACAACAACAACAAAAACTTTATTCAGTACTCAGATGGAAGATTACAAGAGGTTTGTATTAAGGGTAATTGCAGGAAGAGAGCACAAGCTATTTAGAAAATAGAATAGCTAATCGAGCTAAGTAGCCAGGCCAAGCGGGAAAATTATAGTAATTATGTCTACTGGGAGCCCAAAAGTAACAGCAGATTCAGGGTGGTATAGTGCAGTCAATGCAATGGTGGTCAAAAACGTAAAAGACGTGAACGTCCCAATACAATTGCTTCCGATATGCAGAGAATACGTCAATGTTGTATCAAGATTAAATGGCTGCAAACAAAACTAACTTTTATGCGCATTACATATATAATGCCTTTTAAGACCACAAAAAGAAATTTTAGGAAATTTAAGGCTTTTTTAGGGCCTTAAATCTGCAAAAAACAAAATAAGGACTTTTAATGACCTGAGGGAGTCCTGTAGTTACGATGGCCGAGAAGGGTCACTTCAAACTTCGAAGTTCTGAGCCTTAGTTTTTCTTGTTTCTTATTTCATTTCAGACTTCAGACTTCAAACTTCAGACTTCAAACTTCAGACTTCAAATTTCAGACTTCAAATTTCAGACTTCAAACTTCAGACTTCAAACTTTAAACTTCAAACTTCAGACTTCAAACTTCAGACTTCAAACTTCAGACTTCAAACTTCAGACTTCAAACTTCAGACTTCAAACTGCAGACTTCAAACTTCAGACTTCAAACTGCAGACTTCAAACTTCAGACTTCAAACTTCAGACTTCAAACTTCAGACTTCAAAATTCAGACTTCAAAATTCAAACTTCAAAAGAAGTGGCTGGGAAATGCATTGCACTAACTCAATTTTCAAAACAGAAACATTATCCTTAGACTTACCTTGGGTCCAGCCCATCTGATACATTGATACCCAAAAAATGAGGTTTTGGTATTGTAGTCACAAACTGTAGACTGCTAGGGTCAAATACTCTGAAAATATTGTGATAAAATTAATTGAAATAAAAGTTTCATTGATAGCAAATGACTTCTTGTATAAATAATTCTTAACGTTAACTCCTGGAGTAGTCAGTCTTTTAGTACTTTTTGCACATATTTAACATAAATAGTTAGTAAAAAAGATAAAATTAAAAATATTCTTTATAGCCTTAGTTTAATTTCCCTTCATCTGTGAATCCTTCAAACGAGAACTTTGTACTGTCTCGAGCCAGTAATTTCTTTTTCTCTTTTCCATCGTTTCTTCACGCGTGAATTTAAAGTCCACGAAAGAGAGAGTGAACTTAAAATTCACAAGTGGTTCTATAACTGAACAGAGCAAGCTGGGCGAGTTTTTATTTCTTTTATAAAATAAGCTACCAGACGTAACGTGTAGAAAGCAATAGAACCACACTGTGGTTTTATTGAGAATTAAAACAATGCTGCAGAGCCAATAAGAGAACGCGTTATATCTGCTTTATTTTATAAAAACTTTTAAACTTAGAACTGTAATACTCATATTCTGATGAGTGACATCGATAAAGTTAAACAAAAGTTTAGCAAGTTGTTATCTGTACATTAATGACCAAGGTAATATTTAGTTTCTCTAACTAATTTTTCAAACAATTAGTTTTGGTAATTTTAGAACATGTAATGTAACCGACCTTACAATTCCATTCGTACAGCCACAGAAAACATAGTTTTCATTGACAGCAATACAAAGGGCTTTTGAGGCCTGAAATATAGAAACAAAATTATTAAATTGTAATAATGATATTATTACCAACCTTGTCGTAAGGCTTACACATACAGTATGTTCCTAAGGAAATCAATCGATCGTGAAATTGATCTTGAACAGTACATCCTCAAATGCCATATCTTTAAAAAATATTTCTAATGACAAAGTTCTACCAAAATTTCAGGAATCGAGAGAATAGGACTTTTGCAGCTGGGGGTCACGTGACCATAGCTACCTTAAATCATTCAGCTGTGACAAAATAATATCCCGAAATGGAAAGTGCAGGTTGGCATTAGTAAAATGGCAAAGTTTCAGCTACTGACTTCAAATATGTAAAAATTGGCAAGCAACAGAAAATAGGATATTTTCTAAGGATTTGTATGACTGAAGAGCAAGCCTTGCTCTCCAGTACCAAGTACATTTCCTTAGAAAAATTTTGACTTTATATTCGCTGTCATTTTTGAAGTTCTTAAAATTGAGACTTGAAACTATGCCTTCTAACTAATATTAACCTGCTCTACTGTATCCATTTCTGAACTTCATTTTGTCATATCTAATTAGTTTAAAGTGGGTGTGGTCAGGTGACCTCTAACTGCAAAAGGCCTATTGTAAACTTGCAGGAAGTTTGTTCCTAGAAAGGCCTTAGATATACTGTACTGTACCAGTAGAGGAACCAAAGTGTTTAAAATTTTATCAAGATTAAGTTGGAGTAAGTATAAATCATCAACTTGAAAAATTAAACAGCAGCAACCACAGTGGTCAAAAGTATCATCAGTAAATAAGCATTTCCTTTTGTCATACCCTACATAACACCTCAACGTGTGTTTCTAGATTGTACCCTGCAAGACCTTTTGCATTTTACTTCTAAATTAAAAACCGACTTAATGTGGACAAATCCACTTTCTTGCAAAGTACATACTGTACATGTCCATACCACCTTTATTAATGACAGCTTCACTCACAATCTGCTCTAGATCAACCTCAATTGCAATCCTTTAGAGAGTTTTAACACTTAATTTAATGGTCCTAAGATCTGGAACTACAAACCATTTGAACGATATTCATACAGATTATTTTAAAAGATTATTGGATAATTTACTTTTCTATTCTTCTTTATTGCTTTATTATCAATGTTTTATTTTGTAAATACAACATCTTAGATGGTTTGGCCATGTCCAGTGGAGCACATCATAGATTGGAAGGGTTTGATCCCTGGATGTTGGTGGACGTAGGTCCCGTGGCAGGCCAAGAAAGACCTGGTGTGAGGTCCTGAGGAATGACCTCAAGCTCTCCGGCCTGAGAGTGGAAGATGCAGAAAATCGCGCCTTGTGGAGGAGCATAACAAAAACCATGCAACGTCACACCCGCGACCTCAGTGGATCAGTGACGCTAATGGATAGTGTGTATAGTGTGTGTAGTGTGTATGTATAAGATTACTCGTAATTAGAGGGAAACTCATACTGATTAGTTCCAAACCTGTTTGAAATAGGCTAACACCGAAAAACCATGATGGTATGAAATGTATCATTCATCACACTTAATTTTATTGTAAGTTGTGAGAATGTAAAAAACTAAGACTATGATGAGCCGACTCACGGATACTGCACACAAGTAGAACTACAATTCAGACCAAAACTAGCATAAATCGTTCAACATTCCTGTCAAAATGTTAGAGTGTTATCAAAGAATTCTCTCTGCTTTTCTCAGTTTGGCTTTAAATTTTCGAACGAATAATTTTATGCATCAATAACAGCAAACAATTAAACCAATTCCCTAAACGAATCAAAGAATCGAACTCGAGATTGCTTAAATTGTAAAACAAAGGAGAACCAGTTCCGTGAATACAAGTAAACATTGTGCATCGAGACATTTTATATACAAACCAACCATGCAAAGCAGGCTGGAGGATTCAAAACTGAAAACCGAAAATGCTCTTCTCGTATAATCCGTTTTTTTTTTCTTATTTCGTGCTCTTTCTACTCTTTTTAAACCAGTTTAGTTATCTAGTTCTTGCAATACAGTAGCAGGCTGATCAATGAGACTTGTAAGAGACAAAGAAGAAGAATTGGGAGTGGCCATCTGTGGCAGATTTTTAGATGGAACAAACTATGAACATCAAATCATCATCATCATCATCATCTTCATTTAACATTCCTACAGTATATAATAGTTTCCCACTCCTGGGGTTGGACGTAATATGAGTTGCCTCAACTGTTTTCTATCCTCTGTCATATCTTCCGTGATGTTTAACTTCCTCATGTGTCTTCTTCCACTACCTTACTCCTAGTCATCTTTGGCCTACCTTCGACCTCCATCATTCTCTTAAGTATGCTATTCTCATTCCTACGCTATGGACATCAAAAAATGAAGAAATCTATTCAAAATGGCTAAAACATACTAACCCTTAATTCAACCCACTTATCAAGAATCCTCTTCTGACTAAAACAACAAAGGACACCTGAACTTGTAACACAGTAAGTTGATCCTGCGTTTTTTCCAACACCACATTTCACATCACAAAAATGGTTGTTCCGTTGCTCTCCCAGCAGTGCTGAACGTCCCATTATGGGAATTGTTTTACCCAACTACAAAGACAGAAACAAATGACTTTACATTATACCCAACTACAACAATAATGGTTTTACTAGTAATTAAATTTTACACCGTAGTGAATCGAAAAATAATTTTTTAAAAACTGACGTTTTGGACTGTAGTCCTTTGTCAGAGTGAATGGATGGGTTATTAATAAAGAAATGTTTATATAGCGATATAAAGCAAGATAATGCAATGAGATAAGTATGTAAAAAACAAAAGGAAATAAAAGGATAGAGATGTATGAGAAAAAAACTGTTTAAAAGACATTAAGGTTCCAGGACAGCAGAAGGTTAATTAACAGAAAGTGAAGTGTTCATTTATCCCGTGGGGATTAAGAGAGCCCAAAGCGTGAATTAGTCACATTTCTTTAGTCTTGCGACAATCGTTACCGCTGTTGATCACAGAAAGACCAAATGCTACAAAATTAGAAGAATCAAAATGGTGAAAGACAGGTTTAGATTGGTTGTTTTTGTGTATGTCGCAAAGGTCATCTCTGATGTGATCACCTAACGGTGGCCAGTTCCATGATGTAAAGCTTGTTGCAATTAGAGCATTGAATACAATAAATAACATTAAGATAATGACTTAAAATTATTTAAGTGTTAGAGACTGTTGTGAGTGTTTTGTTTACACACAGACATGCTGCCCACACAAAATGTATGTGATCAAAATAATACTTTACGTACAATAGGCATGATGTATATTTAATCTATGTACTGTAGACTTATTAAAACCCAAGTATATATTGAGTATACTTGTTATGCACTTTTGGTGATGTGATTCTCAAACTGCTTTACTTACAGAAATCTGAATATTGCACAAGGAAAAGCAATTGCCCCACAAAACTTTAATTAATTGATGAGTACTGTAGTTTCTAGTTTGTATGAAAATTTCATGGGTATAGAATCACCCCCATGTATCAATACAACATAAAGATATTTTACTGTAATTAACTTCAGTTGTTAGATTATATGGAAATGTATGGGTCTTCAGTATTAATCCCACATGATTACTATAAACTTTGTTTTGTAAAATTACCAGTTTTTCAGGCAATGTTTGAGGTTTGTGGTGCCATACACTTTCTCCATGTTCATGGTTTGTGTGTAGTTTTTGTCCCATATTGTATCTTCTCAATATCACACAAAAATAATTAATCTCTATCCTCTCTCACCACATACGATATTGTATCATTTTCATATGGCAGCTACAACTACATTCTGTGTTTTTCCCATACAGGGCCGGCCACACAAGGCCCATCACTTCTATACCACTCCAACCCACAATTTGCTGGTTGGCAATGAGTATAGGAATGGGCTTCGTTTTTTTTTTTTTTTTTTTTTTTTTGTGTGTGTCACAAATTTGCATAGATAATTTGAGGTTTTGAGACATTTTGGTTTATCAAAAAACAAAAGTTATTTCGAATTCAGTTCACGATTTGGTTACTGATTCGATTTCTTTCCTTTCCTTGACAACACATCCCCCTCCCATCAAAATCACAGTAACTTATATTTCTATAGCAGCATATTTCTTTCTCATTAATTATTTTTTTTATGGATTCAGTTTAAAAACTTGCAAGAACCAGCACAAGTAAGGCTACTGGGTAGCCTCTTGTTTTGTTTGGTAAGGTTACCTTAGACTTGTTTGATTCTGTATCAAGATACCAGAACTTGACATGTCGAACACCAGCAGTCACAAAATAGCTACTGCTCTCTGCAAATGCCAAAGCATACACCTACAGGGATAAAAATTTAAGAGGATGGCATGACAATATTTTTAGTTTTAAATCCAATTTGTTCCTGCAAAGAAAGGGATGCACAGCCAAATACAATAATAGTTTATAGCTAATGCCAATTAAATGACAACAATACTAAATGAGAAAAGTGACTACAGAAAACTACAACAAAATACAGTTGTTTTGCCTAATCTTTTCTATTTACAGCATCGCTCAGTGGTTACGAAGAATATTGACTATTAAATTCTGCTCTAATCCTTGAATATTTTTTACTTTTGATGATCGAAAGTAAAAATGCATCACACCTCATTATAAAAAGACAATCACTGGTTTAATATAATTTACCATCTCTACCATTTAGAATATTGTCAACCGGGAGACAGAAGAATCTAAATCACAATAACCAAAAAGTCACTTCTCGGGAGGTGTAATTATTTTCGTTTAAGTCCCATTTTGTGATCTGTTAATAATTGACAACGAGCAACCGAGGCCAAGAGGCCGAGGTTGCGAGGCGTCAGAATTATAAACTTGTCTGCTCAGCTAG
>JAOBBB020317773.1:0-10566 GCA_025331005.2 Zoanthus gigantus | reverse complement strand
TGTTTCTATTCGTTAGTTTTTCATCTCTCTGCCTATATAAACTCTATGTACATTTTTTGTTTTTCTTCCCTTTACTCCGACGAAGGACTAACATCCGAAACATCAGTAAGTATTCTCTCTTTTTTACGGTGTAGAATTTACATTTTTATTACTCAAAGAGTTATATGGACCTTGAGAGAAATAACAGTTCTGCCATTACAACTCAGATCAGCTCAAAGCTCGGCAGGCAGGTGGTGCAATGGCCATCTTACAATAGTCTTGGTCCAAGCTGGTTGACATGACTTTAAAAAAAAATCAAAATACTTTACCATACTCTAAAAATGCTTTTAAACTTCGTCAAAAACGTTTATAAAAGAAGTAATTCAAAGACAAAGTTAAATACTAGGTGTTTTATTGGAAATCTAGTTTTACATACTTTAAGTTTATAGATTGAGTAAAACAGAATACCCCGCAACTATTTTTCTTGACTAAGCCGTGCATTCATTTTTAAAGAAGGAAGAATGCGGAGGAATAAATAACCAACCGTTGCGGGTTATTCTGAAAAAAGATTATATATTAAAAACAATCAATGCAAGTCGAGCGTGTCCAATGATTAATACGAAATAATTTATGCTCTTCAAGTCACGAGCCAGATTTAAAAATCTTTCTATAAAACAAAGCGAACGTACCTGTTTTACAGCATCGAGCAATCTGTCGAGAAGATTTTGGCGCTCTGAATCCACATTTGGCTGATCTAAAGTAAAACGAAAGTAAAAAGGGAAAGATCGAATCTCCTTTAAACCGCATACGACTGTCATTTAACTATCATTATGAGTTCTGATCACTGAATGTGCAATTCAGAAAGTAACTTACTCATTCCTTCTTTTAATAAAGTTGTCAGGAACATTTGGGTTTTTTGCTCAAAAGAGATAGGAGGAGAATATCTGACATCTCGTAATTCTGAAAATTTCACATCTCAATCAGACATCTTGTTTTGGTAAAAGTTAACACCAATCCCTTAAGAATGATCACGGTCCTCATGTGCTGTGGTGAACTAGGTTCCAAAATACTGGGTACCATGCTCGTGCTTTGAGGATCGATCGAAGAAAGCTATGTGGCGTTGCTGTGAAGGTGTAAAGATATTCTTATAATTTGCTAAGGTGAGTTATGTCCTTGAATGACATGAAGATATATTGTAGTTTTGGTTTTGATGTACAACTTGCAAAATCCGTTTTTTAAAACTTAATTTGGGATCATTTGGCTTGGCTGATCATTGTTTTGGATATAAAGAAGCATTTGTGCAAAAATTGATTTGTAACCGTTGACCGAAATTTCTTTGTTGCAGACATGGAAGAAGAGAGCAAAACTACTCGCGATGAAAAGCCGGTTTCTTCCTCTCCAAGAAGTTCAACTTCATCCACTAGTCCGTGTCTTACACCCCCTCGTAGTCCACGGAACAAGTTACATCAGTTTCCGAGCCCTGAGCTAACAACAAGAACCAGAACCACTTCACAGTAAGACAGTAGTAATCAAATTAAGTTATATACTTTGCAAATACTTTTTTTAAAATCCTCAGCTGATATTATCATCTCAACTACAAGATTTCTTAATTTCAAATTTATGTTCAACTGATTGTATTATATTGTTTTGCTAAAATCTGCTATTATTTTTTAAAAGTGATGTTGATTTTCTTTTATTGAATAAAAGCATTTTATATATAGATTTAGAATTTAAACACAATGGTTCACGCCTCTCGCGTTATTGAAGCAAAGAACATTATTTTCATCGTTACGTGACGGTAAAGTAACAACCCTTTCCATAATTATCGTTAATGATCGTAGCTTTTTAATGAAATACTTGTTCGGTGGTTTCCCTCTGTCTCCGTACCCGACATTAATTGCATTTGTCTTTATTTTACTACAATCTCTTTCATCTAGACTGGTCTGTATTATTAACAAAAAATGAATGAGATTATAGGTTGAGAGACTTTATAATCAGTTCATTGTTATTGGCGAAAAGGTGACATTAATGATCACATAATAATTTCCTGTAGAAACGTACTTTATACCCGCTATTTGAATTTTGAGCAGGTGCTGAGCCTTAGAAATAGTAATTAAAACTACTAAAGAACTCCAAATGATTTTTGAATCAAACAACATTAGAAACGCAACCAGACAAAAAGAAATAAAAAATCTTTTTAAGTCAGATTTTGGTATCTTTAAGGTTGATTTACTTGCACACAGCACAACTAAAAACCATAACTTGTTGGACATCACCAGAAATCAATCCTGAAATTTTTCTGAAATTCAATATTCAGAAAATCTAGCTAAGGCTTCAATTTCACTTTGAAAAACCAAACAGCAAAACTGAACAAAAACATTACAAAGTGTTGCAATTGTACACAAGAAACCCAAACATCACAATTTGAAAAAGGAATATTTCTTACAATAAAGACTTACAACCAGCAGTCTGATTGTAAGTTTGTTCCTATACAAAGATAGCTGGGGCTGCATATATATCAAGCTTACGGTCCACTCGACCTTTTTTACTTACTAATAGTCTTCCTCTAAAAAAGATGCTAGTCTCATCTTTTTTTATTCACCTCTACTACTCACTCTACATGTATGAAAGTATTACAGATTATAAAGATATTTAGAATATAAAAAAATGAAAAGACATATTTTCTTATTTTTTCACCTTTAGTACTTCTTGAATATTTAAGTAAAGGTTCATGTAAGAACTAGGCAACCTCCCATTGTTCTGGGGCATTTCACTATTCCCACACCAGAATGTTTAAATTTTCATACCGAGAATATATCACCCTGTGTACAACGTAGTTTTAAAGTAAAAAGCAGTGAAACTCTATTTTAAAGTAATGTTTTTTTTGTGCTATAATATTTAGCCACTCGTAGAACTCCAAAACAAAGCAAAGAAAACCTTTTCACTTTCAATGTTCCCCACATGGAATTTTTCTTAAGTTTAAAAAGAGAAATGTTTCAATTAGAAAGGCTTGAATAAGTGAACTGGAAAGAAATACATTGGCTTACTTAGAAGATATGGTCTATTTTTTAAAGCTTAGCCAATTAGATCAATGGTTTAACAATATTTCAATTAAAACCTTTCTGTATTCCACAGCTGTTGAACTGCCTAGTTCTTACTCAGATCGTTACTTTTCAAAAGGCTATAAACATATTAAGACAAAATTTATTAGATATTTTTATTTTGATCTGCAAATGATCAAACAACACAAACAATAGGCCTGTTGCAACAAGTGATCACATGGTACAGTTAGTGCTATTCTGATGGGCAAAAGAATGAGACAGACTCCACTGGGGAATGTGAAAATCCTATTATTCTAGTTAATTTCTAATTGAGCCTTGTCTTGGAATCTGTCAAATTCCTTTACCCATCAGAATATCATTATTTGTACCATGCATATTGAATCACTTGCTGCAAAAGGCCTTTACTGTAAAAGGCCCTTGAGGGACAAAACAACAAGGGACACAAAATCTTTATTGAATCCTACATCTACATGCTAATGTACATTGCCACCCTGCCAGATAACAAGTTTGTACAGTGATTTTCTCTGCAAGCAGTCTACTAGGCATAAGTGGCTGATTTTTCAACGCAAGAATGACTGCTAAAATTGAATTTTAAAAATTCGCTGGGAATCAAAGCAAAGACCGACAGGCAAACTCTTGATCAAAATTCTCCATCAAGTCCAGTAAAATTTTCTGTTGTGATAGATTAAATAGCTGTTCAATTGAATTCGTTAGGAATCCAAGGAAAGACTGACACAGAGGCAAACTCTTGGTCAAAATTTGCCAAATAATCGAGTCCAGTAAAATTTTCTGTTGTGATATATAAGCTTGTCAATTGAATTTGCTGTGAGTCAAAGCATAGACCATGATCAAAATCTGTCATTGAGTCCAGTTAAATTTTCTGTTGTGGTAAATAGTTGCTCAATTAAATTTGCTGGGAATCCAAGCAAAGACCAAGAGGCAAAATATTGATCAAAATTCACCATTGAGTCCTGCGACCAGTAAAATATTCTGTTGTGATAAACAACTTTTCAGTTGAATTTGCCTGGAGTCCAAGCAAAGAAATCTTGGTTAAAAGTTCACCATCGAGTGCAGTACATTTTGCTGTTAAGCCAACTTGTTATCAATGAATCACAGTTGCATGAAGTCGAGGCATTTACTGTCCAGCCATATAAAAATGTTCCAGAATAGAATCTGGCCTGAGCCTGTAAGCAATGGCAGGATTAGTATGCGTTCTCCTTTATCAAATGCAAAAACAACTTTTGCTAGAGTTAAAACTTTAAAAAATCATTTTGACTCACATATTCATTGGTTTTTATTTAATAACACAATTATTGAAGACTCAGCTATTTTCAATGAAGCACTCTTAATCACACTTTATTGATTCATGGTTGTTACATTGTTGACACGTAATGCAAAATCACATGATAGATTTTGAGAAGAACTGAGAGAGCAATGTGTGGTGTGAAAGTGATGGAGAGAAGGAGGACAGAAGACCTAATGGAGATGTTGGGATTGAAGGAAACAGTGGTTGAGATGGCAAAGGCGAATGATATGAGATGGTACGGGCATGTGTTAAGGAGGGATGATGGCCATATTTTGAGGAAGGCATTGGAGTTTGAAGTGAAGGGAAAGAGGAAGCGAGGACGACCGAGGAAGACATGGAGATCACAAGTGGAGGAGAGTAAGAGTGTTGGTTTGAAGAAGGAGGATGCAAAGAATCGAGCGAGATGGAGAGTGGGAGTGGGAGAGATTGCTAGCAGAGTGGGGTAAATCCGGCCACCCTCGTTTACGGATCAAAACTGGATTAATAATGATGATGAAAGGGACGGACCATTAGATATTTGATAAAGGAGGGAGAAGGGAACTGGGCATTTTTTTCTCCACAAGATCTTTTTTCCAGCTCAAGATGCTGCAAGATTTTTTTTTTTGCCATCCGATAGCAGAGTTTGTTTGCCTTTTTGTTTTGCACAATATTTTTTTTCAGGCTTAAAACTATGCTCGATTTTTTTTTGGTATATGCCCAGTTCCCCCTCAAATATCTAATGGTACGCCCCTAAAAGTCAAGCAAAAAAGATACTTATTCGCCAACCCTGCATACATGATGAACCAACTCTGTAAAGTTTATTTGAAAGTGTTGATGTGTCCTTTGTTGTCACTGGCTCTGACAGTGTCTGACCCATGATCTGCAATGAAAAAACAATTATATCACTTTCAAATTATAAATTAACAAAATGATATATTAAACATTGCATCATTTCAAAAATATGTATTAATGTTTTTTTAAAATTTTGTTGGGTATTTAAGAGATAATTTTCTTACAATCATTAAATATGAAAACATCTTTCATGAGAAAACCATTAGCAATTTAGAGACCTTACTCCTTCAAGACTAGAGCTGACCTGGAAATTAAACTAATCTTAATGTTATTAAACACACTGTCTGTCGCAGATAATCATCACCTTCAGTTGTCACTCAACCTCCCAACCTCAGAGTCGTCTCATCTCCTTTTATCAAATTTGTTTTTTAGAATATTAAAAATTACAACCTAATTTTCCTGAATTTGCTCAAAATTTTGAATGTTCAAATGCATATAAAACCTATAAAGTTATCTTGCAAAGTAAAAAAAAACATAGCAGACAGCAAAACAATATCAGTGGATAACGATGCAAACTTTCAAAATCATGAGTTTTAACAGATTTTAAAAACTATAAATTAAAGTTTGTTGATTTCTCCATGTTTCAAACTGAAGGACCTATTATGAAGCATAAATTATATACTTCCAAAATTAATTTGAATTTTTGATTTTTAACAGTTAAAGCTTAAAGTAGATCTATTTTAGCAGTCTAATGGATTTCTTTATCTTTATCGTTCAGAGAGTGCCTCTCAACTCTATGATCTGGGATATGGTCTTGGGCTCTGCACATGGGCTCTCTCAATCAAACTCCAAGGGTTTTGCTCTAGATACTCCAGTTTTCCTACCTCTGCAAATTCAGCTTTCAAGCCAAGATTTGAGCCGTTGAGCAATTAAACATTAGCCTCTGAATAGGATGAATGGGCAACTACTTCTTTCACCACTGATGTTAAATAAAGTATTTGTTTATTTTTGTTTATTATAGAAGTTTAACGACCATCTTGGTTCAAAATTTGAATTTTAGAAGGTGACACTCAACTTCTCCTTACATAACACAAATAAAATAAGACATTCAGTAATTAATAAGAAAATGAAAATTGATCAAACAGAGCAAACTACTGAAGATTGAAAGTAAAATTCTCTCAAATTTGTTCAATGAAAAGTATGGGCTCAAGTTGGGAGAATTCAACAATACAACTGGGACTGAAAAGGTTAATTGTGGTAGCCTGGTTATGATATATTGGATATTTTTAGTTCTGTCTCATGACATAGTCAATTGCATGTTAAGGGCTGTTTTGACTGCATACTGCTACAATAGTGTTCTTCATGCCATAGAGTCAACAGGTTCTTACATAGCACTATTACAATCATTAGTATACAAGAAAAGAGAACAATACAATACAATACAGTACAATACATAAAATCTTTATTTAACGAGGGTGACATTATAACCGTATAAACAGTTTTCTAACTAATGGCCCTCAAAAAAACCCAATAATTTACAAATACATTTAAAAAAGAAAAAAACTAATGTTCTACATTAAGCAATGCAATGCAAAGACTTAAGCAAAGAGTCAACAAGTACTGTAAACGATGACTTGATGATAACAACCACTTGAAGGAGATGACTTGACAACTGTGCGATGATGAGGACTTGAAAACTGTGTGATGGTGACGACTTAACAACAGAGCAATGGTGATGACTTGACAGGAGAATCAGTCAAACAATAACAAAGAGTAGCAAAGTACAAAAGCCAGCCAGGATTTCCATATACATCAACAACAGAAATAGCTAATACTAGCACACAGATATAAAAACCAGCACACATATACAGGAACATAAAGTCACAGAAATTCAAAAAAGTGAGATGGGGGTTTAGAGGGGCGGGGTTTAGTGAGGGAGGGGAAGAAAAATGGTAAAATTAAGAATAACAGTTGCAATAAATATAGAAATGGCAGGTGTGGCAAAAACGTTCTTCAAGGTGGCACAGACCATTTAACAAAGGGAGAAAAAAAATTTCAGAGTTTTTTTTTAAAGACACTAAGAAATGGATAACTTCGGGAGGTGTGCACGATGCCAGTAACTTAATTTCCATGGGAAGGGCATTAAATAATGAAACAGCAGAAAAAGAGAAAGTGCGCTAGTTAGTTCTTGGAAGGGATAAAATTAGGTTGTTTGACAACGCGGATCTTGTTGCATGCCCAGAAAAGGAGACAAAACTGAAAAGCGATCTAATGCAAAATGGCAAGTCAGGTTAGCTAGAACAGAAAAAAGAACAAGCTTATGCAATTTTATGATGTCAACAATGGAGAGCCAATTAAGTGTTCCAAAAAGTATAACAGAAGGAGTAGAGATATCAGCAGCAAGTAATATTCGAGCAGCCTGCTTTTGAATTCTGAGCAGCTGCAACAGGGAGGACTGTGTACAGTTACCCCAAACACTTGCACAGTATAAAAACTGGCTGTTGAAACACACATTATAGAAATGCATTCGTCCCTCCTTTCTTAAATAGGGAGATATTCGCATCAAAAGACTAACTCGACTGTTTAGTTTTTTTATTAGCATTTCAATGTGCGGTCCCCATGTTAAGAGAGGCAGTTCAACTCTTTAGCAACATTTAACAGAGACAAGGGAATGGAGATACTGGAGCACCAGTGGAAGTGCTATGCACATAGCAAGTGAATGGAACTCTGAGAATGTGTTTTATAAAAACAAAAATTGGATTTACGGTCTGGCATGCCCAACCTTGGCCACCCCGCATAAGTTTCACACAAGTTTTTGACAAGTTTGATGGATCGCATGATAAAAACTTTCTTCTGCCCTCCTGACCTTTGGGAACGGTTTTAAATAGACTAAATGCCTGGCAGTTAGACTTAGACATCTTTTTTAAAATTAAAAAAACAGTTATAACAGGCAACCCCTAGAGGAATCGAACCCTGATAGTCTGCATGGCAAGTGATACTCTATACCACTGTGCCATGGAAACCGGAAGGCAGCCAACAGAAATTTTAGACTATAATCATGTTACCTTTACCATTATTGAAAGCTAACCATAAGCAGGCTATATTATTACTTGGTTATATTAATTTTTGTCCTAACTATTTTCACACAGGATTTGCGCTAGGACAACAGTGAAGAGTCAACCAATAAAGTTGGTTGTGATATTATCTTAATTTGAAGTTTTAAAAGTAAATAAGCTTTTGCTTTATTTCTGTGCAGTTTTCTTTTTAATTGTGTACATGTAGCTGATTTGGAGTTCATAACTTAGTGTGTGCATGACTATGGACGTTACAAAGTTACTGTTGCACCGAACTCCAAGTAAGTCAGCAGAGGGGGGCGAATCCCTCTCACAATCTACTCCTGCCCTTGGCCACCATCTTGGAGTTGAACAGTAACAGACTCTGTTATTTGCAAAAAGGTCCTGTTATTATAAACCTTAACAAAAACACTAACCTTTAATGATTTCTAGTGAATGATAAGCTATTAGTTTAACAACACAATGCCTACATATTTCAATAAAATTGTACTTGTCAAGGATACATGACAGTTAAAATATAATGTTCTGTTTAACTTTCATATCAACAATAATAAGAAGGAATAATGGATGTGTGTAGTAAGTGCTTTTTGAATTTTATAAATCTGCAAAATTCAGTATTAAATGGAAATAAGAACAAACGGAACTCCGATCTTTGTTTTGTCTCCCGCTACCAATCACAGATAAACTGTGTCTCGGTGTTCGACAGTATAGGGATTTAACAAACTCCGTGTCCGACAGTCGATAAATTTCTCAAAATAACACCAAATTTGCCAAGATATAATCCTTACCCCAACCCTAACCATTACTCCTAACCCTAACAGTGATTTCGAGAATTTTTGGTTGCTCGTAAAGGAAAGTTTATACTTCCGATATTTTTATATATTCTCAACTATCCAAAATACACCGAGACACTTTGTTTAAACTTTTTCTCTCCGTTAAATCATCTTAGTTTTAACAAAAAAAAACAAAAAACGCTAAAAGTTCCATTAGAAACTTTGAAGAGAAGTTTCCGGTTACAAAAATTAAACTAATCGTTGTTCGTTTTGCTTTTACACACTTTTTAATCCAAGATAATCTTGCAAAGTGAAATGACAAACATTCACTTTGTGTTATGAAACACAAAAATCGAGCATTTTTACCATTCAAAAAGAAAATAAAAGTAGAAAATGAAATGTAGTTTTACAAAGTTTTTGCTTGTAGTTACACAGCGAAATTTTGAAAAATTCGGTTAATTTTTATTTTTTAAAAAATAATAAATTTTGACCCGGCAGGTGTTCCTTTTTACATCGAATCGAAGTTCACCGTTAAAGGCGATAAATCATATCTTTTTTCCAAAATCTTTTAAAGCTGGCCTCAGTTTATAAGATAAAATTTTCTTTAATTTTGATATAGCACGGGCGAAAATAATATTTAAATTGAACTGTGAATTTAAAAAAAAAAACTTTCGTAGTAAGTCTGAACTCTCGAAGGCTTACCATGGTATATTCCGGGTAGACACTCGACCATTGTGTATCAAAATACAGTAATATGTTTTGCACAGCGTATTCCTGCAAATAAACATTGAAAATAGGTTTAGCAATACAAAACTGCCACTTGAAGTGAGACTAGCCGTTATAAAGCCTTGATATTTCATCTGTATTGATGGCTTCCTACAATTAAACAGCCTTAGCTTGTTCTCCAGTATGTTTTGCTAAGCAACATAAAACTTACCTCCGGGTAACGAAACGTGTACTGAAGTCGGCCATACGAGTTCTTGAAACAAAATCTTGCTACAAAGGCCCAGTTCTGTACGAAGAGGGCATTTACTGATTTTTAAGATGAAATCAATGAAGCACATACAAAATTACGCACAAGTTAAGACACAGTATCGTTTCTACTTCAGACCATCCGAGATTTGTATACACTCACATTTTTGGTATCGATTGATCCAGAGATAATTTTTGGCAAGCAGCCCGGCGAAAGCAGCAGTAACACAATACAAAAGCGTAATAGAAATATGAAGCAAGGTAACGCCGCCATAACTTCATATCACGTTCTTTGCTCAAAACATTCGATTCCTGGGACCGATCTTTTTTGTTGTTATGGTGATGGGTAAACACAAAGATTGCACGCTTCATGCATGATCAATCAAACCGAACCCCATTTATGTAAATTTTTAACAAAACGATGTGAGATTTTTCTGTTTTGCTGCTTGCTGCTGATACACAGTTGAAATGATAAAAACCGATACTTTTGCTCTTTCCCCTAATGCCTTCTGGAATTGAGTCAAACATACAAGATGTTTTTTATGATGGAATAAAAAAGGGAGCGTTCACAAAAAAAGAGTTGGGGGGAGGAGGGGGGGGGGGGGCTGATGAGAAATTTAATTTATCTC
>JAOBBB020317688.1:0-10567 GCA_025331005.2 Zoanthus gigantus | reverse complement strand
AAACCAATTAAAGGCCTACAAAGCGAACGGCACGTCCTGATACTGCTAGAGTTACGGTTAACGTGGATTTTTTAGTCACAGGTAGCCCAATCTCACGATGAGTAATATATTTACAACAATACTACTGAATTTAGTACAAAAATGTGGAAACACAGTAAATAGTCAATGGAAATTAAAATATTAAAAATATATGATTGCCGTCACATATAAACATGTATGTTACCATTGAACAGAAACGTTGTTACGCTTAAACTTAGAAGGGTCTGGGTACAAATTCAAATTCAATATTTTAAAACATCCGTAAAACCGCGGCCAAACCGTAAACTGTATTGGCTGGCAACTTTTCAGGTAAGCTTCCGGGATAAAAAGACCTCGTTGTAACAAACCATGTGACACTGACGTGATGTGAGCTTGTGACCCTGTGACAAAAATATCAGAAACAATATATACCGTACTTGATGCGTGAGATCGACCGTTGGGCGGATTTATGTCATACGTTAAACACCCTGCACTTCCGACACTCCATCAATTCCGGCAAGATATTTCTGTAATTCATGTTTTTCATGAGCTATTTGTGATTGGACGAAACACGCTATATTTAACTGTAATTGCAGTGACCGCCCATTAAATCGTAATTCACAAAAATTTTGATGGCACTACCCCAATATCAAAATTAATGTAAAAATTTAAAAAAATTTAATGTATCGGATAAGATACATATCTGGAAGCTGTAGATGTTTTTGTTTACTGCGCTGAACTTTTCATTATGCCATCAGCAAAACACACCAAATGTTATATTTCGGTTTTACTAATGTTAAGCGTCTGAAAACAGTGACATCAAAGACGCTTTCCAGAAAACGATTTCCTGTTTCGGTGACGTTGGTCAATCAAATGTGCGTGATTAATCTGTTGTTATTGGAAAATTGCTTATAAGTATTATAAACCCAGAATGGAAGGAGATTAGATATAAGTTAAGATATTTATTTGGTTTCTCTGTTTCTTTGGCTATCTGTCTCTCTATCTCTATGCGTGTCTAATAATTAACAATTTTTAGTATCATACTTATCATTAAAATTCTTATCAATATTATCATAAAATACAGCGTACTTAAAAGTAAACCAATTCTTCAATCTGTCATTGTGAATAAATACGAGTAAGAATTATGATATTGTTCCCGCACGATTTCCTGTCAAACTGTTTCCCATTAATTACTGATTTAGGTATGAACAGATAGTACAGCGGGTGTTTGTGAAGACCAACAATCTGGTTTCGCTGGCAATTTCTTTTGACTTATTTTTGTTATACCCCAAACGTTCGCAGAACGGTTCGTTTGCAATCATTTCTGATGTTTTCACATTTGTAGATGTTAAAACGAATTTTCTATACTTAAATTGTTCTTGTCGCAAAATTTGTGGCGTTTTCAATAGAAATGCACAATCTTCCGATTTTAACAAAACGTTATCCGGAGCTCGTTATCAGTTTACAACAGTCATGGAATATACATTATTTTAAAAAATCTACTGAAAAGTCTCAATGAGACGACTCAATTCTTTTCCACTGCAGCTCGGGGCTGGATTGTTCAAATGTGGGTTAAATTTTACGCATAAATTACGGCAGCAATTCTTTCTCTAAGGAAAAGATTACGGTTCTTATTGCTGCTTGCTTCGCTCGTAGCACCCATATTCATCGTGTCCGCTATGGGCTACTTCTGGTAGATACCAGGCTGATTTGAGATTTCGTGGACCGGGTCTTGACAAATTGGTTCGATTTCACGATACACGTGCGATACCCGACTCGGCCCGAACGGTTACGATACGATCTATGTGTTATGTGTTTAAATGCTGATGTTGTTCTCATTACAGAGAAACATTTTTACATTCCTTGATATACTACTGTACACTGGCACCTAAAATATAAAACAAAATAAACGCTAAAAGTTCATCGCAAAACTCTCAGCACTCCCATTAATCTTTTTGATGACTCCTAGTAAAATACTTCAGATTTTCCTAGAACAAAACTTGTTAATCCCAAATTTAAAGGTCAATTCCGACTCTGAAAAGTTGGGAACAATACCAAATTTAATCCTGCGTTAGTGCTAATCGGTTTTTGAACGACTATGCCCTGTTTTTTTTTATATTTTCGAACAAATGATGCTTTAACAATAGCAAACATTTAAACCAATTTTATAATGCCGGCGTAACGGCTAATCATAAGCAGAATAAGGTTTCTTAAACGATGCGGATAGAGACACTAAAACAAATCAACTGCGCAAAGCAGGCTGGATGATTTTTAACAATATCTATTGTTGCATTTATAAATGAGAAAGTCCAAGCTATACTGACACCGCCCTGCTAATCATACGGTGTATCCGTGAGTCAATGAACGGAATGATTCATGTGCGGCTGATGTTGACTTCTAGTTTCTGACAAGTTCAGCAAAATTTATTTTGTAATTGCTAGCCCTTTTCATTTTTAAAACATCCCGCAATTTTTTAAAACGACTGTATTTCCCAAGCAGTTAACTTTAAACATGTATATTGCTACGGCGTCAACGAGTCGAGGTTTGTCAATTCAGTATTGTCTCCTAGCGCATTAATCGAGCTGGGGTAATAGATTATCGTATAATCTCAAATCGAGATTCGTAATAAATAAAAGGAAAAGAAACGAAAACTTTCACCAATGAGGTCAGAGGTGTTGTTTTTTATCGTCAACCCCATTACAATCAAATCCAAAGCCAAATCTCTCCTTCATATAACGGCGGTTTATATGAAGGCTGTACCACCTTGGGGTTTTGTAGCCATTTATGTCGATTGCGAGTTAACTTTCATTTGAATATATGCATGGTAAACCATAACAGTTAAAAGGCCAATTAAATAAATTCTCCAAAGGACAATATTTCAACTTGTTTCTTCATTTATATATTAGAAATGAACCACTTAAGCAATTAGTATTGTCTTTGACTTTCTTTACTGGTGGCTTTTTTCACGTTCAGGCTCTCAAAAAGCGTAATTAAAAAGTGAAGAACACTATTAGCAGTGACATTTAGTCCCTGAATAGGCTTAAAACTAGTTTGTTTAAATAAATAATGCTATGTTGAAATACGAATGCAATTTTTAAGGCTTGTACCTAATTCGCAACACACAGATAATATTTACTCCGGATAATTCTGATGCACTGTAAATTAATGAACGCTCAAACGAAGGAAGTGGCGGTGTTATCTCACAAATTAAAATTCTGATCAGAAAATTTGAACATTTTTCTGAATTTGAGAATTGCGTGCAAAGAGTGACATTGTTTATGGCTTGATTCAGTGATATTAATGTCAGTCAGATAATATTGAAACTACTTTTCTGTTTTTTTGAGGTCAAAACACTTGAGTTAAGGAAAAAAACAACACGTGTGATTTAGATTATAAACCACGTAAAATCGAAAATCAAGTGTAATTATCTCTCGATAATAAAGACAAAATTTAACTCATTAAATAAATCTGTTTTCTCATTTGAAAAAATTGGCTTTCGTCAGTGTTTGCCAAAAAAAAAAGAGAGATATTTCTGTACAGTTGATTTCTTTTGAAATAATCTGATTAGCTTTTATAATTTCCATTTTAAGTCTTAGCTTGCCAATATCACTGAAATGTAACAAAAAAACCTGAATAAACTAAGATATTGTTTGTTGTTAAATACAATGTGTTAAATGTGCATGATTACGCAATTTCTCAACGGCTAATTAACTGGCTATCCACAGTTCCTGAAAATTAATTCTAAAGAGATACTTAAGTAAAGCTCTAGGATGTTTGCCAACTGATATTACAAAGACAGTTGCTTGAAAAACATCTTTTAAACCTATTAAGAAAACCGCAAGATGGTGACAAAGTTTCATTATTTGACCAGCCACTCCTATGGATCAAGATTGCAAAACGGTAAATAAAACGATTTTAGTCTTCTGAAAGCCAAACAAAACTTCTACCCATCCTCACCCCACCACCCCACTTCATTGCCTACCCACCCCACCCTACCAGCAAACTTTCATTGCCTACCCACCCTCGGGTTTTCCTTAATACTCTTATTGTCCTTTAGCCAGTCAAATGAGCAGTTCTTTCTTTTTGAGCTCAAGCACGCAGGATGAATTAAAGGTTCGATGATGTGTAAGCTATCTACGTAAATAAAGTAATTAATCTCATTAATTTATTTTTTAAAATGGACAAAAGAAATCATCGAAATCTTATTATAGACGCGAATAGTATTTAGATAATCTAGATACTACCAGGAGAATAACGAATTTGCAACATCTGCGATAGCAAAATTGTTGCAGAAGATTACCGCTATCTATTTATGGACAGGAAAAGCACTCATAATAGAGAAAATTTTGTAAAAGAAATAATGAACACTGGCTGTAGAGGATGTCAATTGGACGTCAGGACGATCTTAACAAGCGTCAGTAATTAAGAATATCTAGGGTAAATTCCTTATATGGAGCGATGCCCTAAATTCCAAAAACTAACTGACAGTGAAATGTTGACTAAAAAAGAGGCCTGAGTCAGATTCATTGGTATATATTTTCGTTGAATGATAATTCTATTTTCTGCATTTGCATTTCGTTAGAACAGTTAAAAAGCGTCAATTTCGAGTTGTACGCCATAATAAGTTTTAATTCGAACTATCTAGCTCCCGAACAACACATTGCAACAATGGTATGTACTAAAACAAATTTCTTTTGTAGTTTTTTTTTGGCGTGTATGTTTATTAGAATTTACATTATACTTTAAACTCCAGTGGTCGGAAACCATCTGAGTTTGTTTCAACCTCATTGAGATAGACCCTGGGAACGAGGTTGACGTCGTGTCTCTGCTGTCAAGGAATACTAAATAAGCAAATAAATTAAAACAAGTGAATTACGCAAGTAAACAATAAAAAACAAACGCATGGACAAATTAGATAACAAGAACAACAACAAGAACAATATTAATTTATTCGCTTTTTGAAAACATTTGGTTTACGTCAGCGGGTAACTATACCTTAGTTTGAATATTCTAATCTACTCGAGACCAAGTATAATCTATTGTACAAAAAGCACTCCATAATATTTCTAATGAACAGTCAGATTAAAACGTCAGATATGTCAGTTCCTTATGGAAATGACCCAATTAAATTTCAATCCTGAGTTTTCACGTTTTACTTAATTGCCAGATGCTCCGTTTGCGTTCGCTGAGTGCTGAATGCTTGTTGTAACCATCTTCAACAGTTGATTTAAGTTTAACTTGTTAGAATGGCTATTACTCTTTGACTTCAGTATAAGGCTTTAGAATATAATTACATTGTTACAAGGTACAAACAATCATTATAAAACAATTAATTTTAAAAATTTTATGGTTGCTGGTGTGCGTATTCAAAGATTACATGATTAAAATATTCAAGTTGTTTGGGACAGCAGAACACTCTGGAATTGTGTTTTCTTTTAATGAAAGAACAAGTGATATCACGTAGGGCAATTTGAAAAAATTGCACCCTTTCTTGCATGCATTGTTTTCTTTAGTACAGGCCTCCATTTGTAAAAGCAGCACTATTTTCTCCGACCACAGTCCAATATTTCTAAACATATTAAATTGTGTCCATCTGCAATCAGTACTGTTTGCTTTACATGTTATATCAAAGTTAAAATGAATTTTTCTAAAACAAGACGCTCTAGGAGCGTATACTTGTGCCAGCTCGTGGATAAAATGTAAAAACTTCTGATTTTACCGCTGTCCAGTATATCAAGTATCACACCAAGTGGCTGAAGACCTCGACACGAAAAAAAAAAAACACGGGGCAAACCTAAACTTGTGCCGCGCTTTGCTGCTGGCACAAGTAATTAAATAACTGAACCAAATTTCATGGCACCAAATACATTCTTTACCTCGTTACCATACACCTGGCAACCTAAACAGTCAACCTAGGCCTGAGTGTCGAATTTTGACCTATATCTCCATGGCTACAGTGAGAGTCGTTTTTTCAAAAAAACAGAAGTACATCGCAGTTCATGTAAATTCAAAAATGAAATTTGGAATTAAGCTCACCAGTTTGTAATTTAGCAGCACGTTTATATTTGTTCAGACTTTTTACCCATTATTTTTTGTTTTTTGGCTTTATTTCAATAATACATTACCTCAAGTAACAATTTTGAAATTTATAAGCAATTAAAATGATCACGTTTCGCAAATTTTAATGAACGCTTTTACTCGCCTGCAGTGTTTTGTCACGTCATTCATCAGGGTTAGAATTGAAAAAGCAAAATTGATCAACAGACGAGGAAACGCCATCCTAGTAATTGTTGAGACATGTTCATTTGTCAAAAATGCATAATAAATCTTGTTTCGGGAGGGGAAAAAATAAAGAAATTATTTTAAGAAGAGAAAGAACGATTTATAGCTTTATTAGGCAGAACTTCTCCAGCATTCGTCTTAGACGTAAATGCACCTAACTGATTTTTCCATTTCTGTTCTTTATATTTCTCTTCCGACGTTTTTAACCAATAATTTTATGTATAAAACTGTCTTTTTCGATCTCTAATCAAAGTCTTTTGTGAATATATACAAACAATTATAAAACAATCTTGAAAATTTAAAAAGAGCCAAACTTTAAGCATTATACCAAATAAATGAGCACATATCGTCACATGCAAGCGACGTGGACGAATTATTATTACCATATACATGTGAATGAGCAGAGGGTCCGTCGCCTTACGTTCTGCACCGCACATTACTGATCACAAATAAAATGGTCTTGGGATTTTACAAAATTAGCACAGCTGTCGATAAGATTTATGTTTTGTTAACTATTTTGGATCAAAATAATCTGAACAGTACGTGCGTTTTGATCGGTCAACGAGTGTGTTGTCATAAGGCTAGCGCTATGAAGCACGAAAATTACGTGAGCGCCGGATATGATTGGCTGTCTCCAAGTTGTGAGAATTTACATTTTCATGAGAGAAAGAAAACTGTACATACACGCTTCGCTTATATCGTTTTTCTTTTTGTTAAGTCGGAAAATAATACTGAAATTCATATAAAAGAAATAAAACATGTTCTCCTTTCCTACATAGTCATTTTGAACGTTTGGGAGATGTTTTACTAGGCTACAAAGGCAAGGAGAAAATGTTTTATTTCTTAAATAACGCCATATGACTTTAATTTAGTTATTTTTGTATAATTGAAGTTTTAGAAAGTTCAGTATATTTTTCTGCAATGCATAGTATATCTTCAGGATGTATTGAGATTGAAAGCCTGGGTGACCAGGTTCTGGTAGAGAACCAAAGATGACGGGGGACGAGGCTACATATGAGCAACATGGAGCAACATACTGTATTATTATTAAATATATGTCCTCTCGACATCCTTTGTCTGGCTTGCTAAGCATCATTTTTTTTAACAGAAATGAATGTTTCCTTTCAAAATGTGCTTTTTATCAGATATATAAATACAAAGTTGCTCAAAAGTTGCTCAAAATTGCAAAAGTTGCTCAAAAGTTACCGAGCACAATGTGTTCATCACTTCATGCCTATTGTATTGACCTTTATTAGTAAAAATCTGCTATCAAAAAAACTAAATTAGTAAATAATCGTATAGCGTGATGTTTACATAAGGACAAGACAGCAGACTATATAAAACTAAAAAATATCCTAGCCACTGATTGCAGTCGTCGTTCGTTTGATTCCAGCCAGCAGGGGATCATCACAGTGGTAACTGGGACTATAATCAGCCCGACGAGATCCACCATCTTTATACCCTGGTGGTCGTTCTGTAAAAAACTTTCCCTGTTGCAAGGCTCGGTTACAACAGAGAAAATTGTCTAGATATACAAGGATGTCTCCACAACCTTTTTAGCATCTCATGGTTTATGATTCATTATTCAGCGCCGTTGAAACAATCTTGACGTTCTTGAAAAATCATCCACGCTTATCTCCAGTTTCTGTGGTGTTTAACTCCCCAGAGCAGTGCAATGGTTTCTGGGATACATTCAATCGCTACAATGATTTTGAACCCCAAAGTCTCCATTCATCGTTCCTGTTGCTCCCGTCGCAAAACTCCTATTACTACAAATACAATCGCCGAGATGGAACATGAGCGATTCTATCGATTGCAATCGCTGCATCCATTGCTCTCGTAGCTACTGTCGCGAACGCCACTCCAGTCGCAGAATAATTTTGTTCGCGACTGTAGCGACGGGAGCAATTATTGAATCCTGGCTTGAGTATTTGTATGTGGTTTGAAATTCCCTGCCAAATATGTGAGTTAGTCAAGATTTTTGTACGTGTTATTTTCTGTTAAATCAGGCCATACGTATAATACAACAAGAAAACTGATTGACATATTTTTGGACCTTCTTGAGTTCAAGCTTGGCTCCCACCAGGCTGCGTAATCTTTTGTTCACACAAAATACAGGTTTATTTATTTATTGTTTAAAAGATAAAATTGTATCAGCCCAGCTAAGAAAAAGAAACGCGAAAGTAACCCAATATCCCTTCGAAACTAAAATTAAAAAGATGAAAATTAAAATAATCACACTTTTAATAAATGCGTGACTCACTTGAGCATACGGAAATATATGCATGGTAAATGTTGTTTTTATTGAAAAGGATAAATATTGGAATATTTATAGTTACTAAGCTTACAGTCACGGATTAAGGTTAGAGATTGTTTTACAAAAATGTAAATTTTACAAAAACTTGTTGTTTTAGTTAGACATACAAGAGTCAGCAACTTCTCTGCTATTGACGGTATTAACCGTGCTTCTGATTTACACTAAAATGGGAGTAATACAAACGAAACAAAAACTGAAGATGAAAAAGCAGAACCATAAACTTAAAAGGGACGGTGGAGAGTTGCCAAGTTGGGTTTAGTTTCCACTTAGAAGATGATGAAATGAGACAAGAGCTTTAAAGTTGCGCATGAGGCAACGCCCCTTGTGACAAAATCTGTTTTCCTGTTAAAATCTGGATTATATTTATATTGCCCCATCTATCTTCACTAAGGTAAGCATGACATATTAAGGTAGAAACACCATTTCGGCAAAATTCGGAACACAAACACATTATCAATCTGTGTCTGTAGTACGTTTGTAAAACAAATAAAATTATGTTTTGTACTTTGTTTCATGTCTGAGTAATATAAATGACTATATTATCTCTTGAGGCCTCACGCATGTCCTTGAAGTTTCTGTTTACAATCAAACTTGTTTGCTTTTCTACAGAGCAGTGACATTCGTGGCTGAACAAAAAAGTATCAAAGATGATACGTGTATTTTGCCACGTTTACGATCGCTCAATCTTTACTCATATCCGCAATGTGCAAAAATAGAAACGATATGGACTGTACATGCAGTTTTCAAGAGTTGGTTTCGTATTCTGGCGGTTTTATATCTGCAAAAGGAAGTATTAAAACCATTGTCCCTTCTGAACAGAACATGGCAATGGAGAACGTAATAATTTCTTGTTTTAGCCGTTTCAATGTGCCCTCACTCATGAAACACCTTATCTTATTAAAACCGCAGACATCGGATATGCCATGTTAACTGTCACTGGGATTTGTTGTAAGAAACAATTTGTGACAGGACTCACAACAAACCAACTTAAAACTGATTTTTAAGTGTAGCACTGCCACTGGATCGCGTGCCGTTGCTATGAAACTTTTAAAATCCGCGTTTTTGCCGGATTGAATAGCGTTCTGCATTTGAAGATTTAACTTAAAACATTCATTGCTGCCATTATACTATATTGTAAACGAACCTAATTTAGCTGAAGCCAATGTCTGGGAAGCAACGAGTGAAAATGAAAACAATTTATCTTCTTCAGCAAAAACCAAACTAGAAAGATCAAAGTTAAAAGTTTTACTTTTCACTTCAGTTAACCAATTCTATTTTTAAATTATGCTTTTCATAGGACGGTACACGGAGTTGCGATGGAATTCCTCGCTAAAATAAAATGATCGCTTTCCAAAGTGAGCGGCTACATGCAAATTAACTTCTCACTAATGTTTCGTGAGTTCTAGGTTTTACTTTTTCCTCAATGTTCATAGCAAAACAACAAAACAGAATAAGATGGAAGCTTAATCACGGATAATGACTGTGTTTTGATCATTTCCAAGATTTAATGAGACAATGTTGCCATTATACGCCGGAAGACAACAAGGGAAACTTCGATAAGGGAAATTCTAAAAAAAGAAAATAAATAGAAAATGTTATCTGGAAGCCCGTTGTTAGTTCCGTTTATTAAAGTGTATATATAATTAGGGTTGTTTGTTTAATTTTTTCAGGGAGAAAACTGGCAAGCTTATTGAAAGGCCTTGCGCTTATATAACAATCAGCAACTATTTCAAGGTTTAATAGTTTTTTGGTTCGAATATGTTTATGTTCTATGACTATGGTGCCTGTAGCCACGAACTATAAGTGTGAATCGGTTTGTAAGTCGATTAACAAGCAACCTTCAGGAATCAGGAATCACTTTATTTGCTCATTAAAAAAAGTTTTTTTACATTTTTTGAGTGTATTTAAAATTATTTCTATTTACATTGAATGCTTGTTTCTTTTTAAGTT